>CATOSE010000164.1:0-12063 GCA_951812265.1 Taphrorychus bicolor | reverse complement strand
GGGGGAGGGACGTACTTTCCTATCGGATTCGTGGTCGTTTCCTATTTGATACAGTATCATCTCTGTATCACGCATGTATCATCGTGTATCATCTTTTGTGCGTGTATCATCGTGTATCATGTAGTGTTTCAAGTAGTGTATCAAGTCCCAAAAATCTGAAACCGCTGAAGATGATACAGTATCATCGTGTATCATCGTGTATCATCGTATCATCTGTTGATACATGTATCATCTTCAGCGGTTTCAGGAAGATGATACAGTATCACGTCTGTATCATGTCTGTATCATCACGTCCCTGTTGTAATACATACATGATACACATGATACACTTGTATCAGTGTATTTCTAACACACAAGAAATGTATCAACGGATGATACAATTTGTGATACAGACATGATACAGTAGCAAGTACTTAGAAAAAAAAAACACTGATATGATTGACAGAAAAACACTCGCTACTGACAGAAAAACACTGATCAAGTACTTGGACAAAAACACACCGATGAGGTGTGTATCATGTCTGTATCAACTGTGTATCAGCTGCGTATCAATTGCGTATCAACCACGTATCAACTGCGTATCATTTCGCCGCATTCCCCTTGCCGCGCCCCTTCCGCGTGCCAGGCTCCTCTTCTTCCTCCTGGGGAGGCTCCTGAACCTTCTTTGCCTTCTTGGGAGGCTGCCCTTTGCCCTTCTTGCTGGGAGGCGGCTTAGGCTCCTCCTCTTCAGCCTCTTCTTCAGCCTCCTCTTCGCCCTCGTCATCGTTGCCCTCTTCCTCGTCATCAAAGACCGCTGGGTCTGCGCGGCCCATCCGGAGCTCGCCCTCTTGCCAGAGATACTTCTTGCCCGCCTCGATTTCTGCGACGCGGACGCGCCACACCTGCGCGCCGTCAACTGCCTTGAAGCGTTTGATCGCTACCTTCACGCCATTGAGTGACGTCTTGCCACCGGATGGGCGATCCGGCCTCCAGTTGACGTTACCACAGCGAGCCTTCCAGACCGCACCAACAGCCTCCTTGGCACCTGCGAGGCTCGCGTATTTGGCGGGGTTCGGTTTGAGTCCAGGGTCTGTCCAATCGAGAACCTCGCGGACGCGCTTCAGGCCAGCGGCGGCGCCGCCAGTGCTGCCCTGTGACTCCTGCTTGGCCACCTTCGTGTATTTCTTGTTGTGCAGCGCGAGCCTGGTCTCCCAGTGCTCATCGGACCAACCGCTCAGCTCACGGAGCTCATGGAGCTGCTGGAGAGCCTTCCACTCACCCTCGGCCATTCGTGCCGCGTCGGCTTGCCGCGTTGATTGGCCGCGTTGTATCACGTCTGTATCACGTCGAAGAATAAACGAATCTCAACGCAACTTTCGCGCCGCATCAACGCGGCAAAACTTGTGGATCGTCGACCACGCCAAATACCACGCACGCACGCGCGGCGCAAGCCTCTTCTATCGCTAATTACAGCCTTAATGAGCGAGCCATGGACAACGATGGAGCAGCCAGCCTATGCCAACATGAAACTGGCCAGAGAGGCCATCAAGAAGCTCCCAGGAGGGGTGTGGGTCTGGGCCGACAACCCCGGCGACGGCAAAAAGTTTGCTGTATTCCGTTGCAACATGCACCTCAGCTGCCCCACGCTGGTGAGGGCCATTCAGTGTGACCATGAGTTCATCCTGCAAGAGAAGGGGGAGCATGCTGAGGAGCTCAACACATACAAGCGCAAGAACTCGGCGCTCACCCTCGAGCAGGAGCGCATCCTCAAGGTTGCAGCTGATTCTGGTGGCAAACCTGCTGGTGTGCTGGTCAGTCTGAGCAAGACCAAGATGAAAGAGATGAGGGCTGCAGGATTGAACCCCTTGGACAAGAAGTACAAGAGGGAGGATGGCGGCTTGATTGGTACGCTGCACCGCGTATGTAGCAGCAGTGTATCAACAGTGTATCAGCGCATGTATCATAGTGTATCATGTAGTGTTTCATGACGCATGTAGATGATACATGTATCATGTAATGTATTACGTATGTAGACGACCCCATGTAGATGATACATGTATCATGTAGTGTATCATGTGTTGTATCATGTGTACCCCACCCCACCCAACATGCATCATCTAGCTTTACGATGTATCATGTATGTATCATGTATGTTGGATACATGATACAAGTATCATGTAGTGTATCATGTATGTATCATGTAGTGTATCATGTCCATGTAGATGATACATGTATCATGTAGTGTATCATGTAGTGTATCATGTAGTGTATCATGTCAGTGTATATGATACATGTATCATGTAGTGTATCATGTAGTGTATCATGTAGTGTACCATGTAAGTGCAGATGATACATGTATCATGCTGTGTATTAAGTATGTATCATGTAGTGTATCATGTCCAAGTAGATGATACATGTATCATGTAGTGTATCACGTAGTGTATTATGTCGTATCATGTATGTATCATGCAGTCAGTGAGTCACTGACAGCCTCCATTGCCGCGTGCAGCACTGCCTTCGCGTCGTCAGCTTGCAGACTTCAAGTACAATGCCAAGAAGAGGAAGTCTACGCTGGTGCAGATCAAGACCCTCCTTGAGATGAAGCAGCACCTCCTCCCTATCAAGATGCCGTCCACGCTCGAGCTCCTCACGCTGCGTTGCGCTGACGACGACGGCGGCGCGGGCGCTTTGGCCGACGTGGCCGCTGACGTCGTCGGTGTCTCTGCCTCGCAGCTGGTATGGATTCCACAGGATGATGTGTTTGGCGTGGAGGGCTGCTGCTTCACTGGCCCCGTGCAAGTGGGGTGGATTGGCCAGCTTTGCTTGATGCCCAACCAGTGGGTGGTGCACGAGGACTCCAAGTTCAAGCTGCACCACGGCGACTGGGTGCTGACCACGATGGGCACGCACTACCTCCGGTGGGATGATCACCACCAGAAGCTCGTCACGTCCTTTGCTCCTTTCATCTACCTCATCTGCAAGCAGCACGAGACGGTGGGCGCCGGCCGCATGGCCAACCAAGCGGCGCTCGGCGTCGCGATGAAGTACTTCAACGCCAAGCTCCAGCCGGGCGCGTGCATGGCGGACCACTGCGACGGGCTGCGCACGGCCTATCGCCTTGACTTCCCGGAGGTGCAGTTTGGCACGTGCTGGCCCCACATCATCCGCAAGTACAGGGAGGGCGAGTACACCAAGAAGTCGTGGGCGCACCACGAGGACGTGGTGCCGCACCTGCAGTCGATCCACCTCGCCCACACCCCCGAGATGCGCGACTTGCTGATGGTGGAGTACGGCAAGGTGTGGGACTCGTGGGGCCATCAAATGGATGTCTTTTGGTCCTCCTACTGCAAGAAGGGCGGCGGTTGGGACGTGTGGAGCGTCGGCCTCTTCGACTGCATGCTGTGCACGCCCTCGCAGCAGACGCAGGAGTCGTGGCACAAGTCGCTGAATGTCTCCAAGATCCCGGGCATGTTCAAGGGGAGCACCGAGTACCTGATCAAGGAGACCATGCCGCAGCTCATTGACATGGACGCCTTGCAGATCCCTAATGAGCTCACGTTCCACGTGGAGTGCGTCCCCAAGGCGATGGTGAAGAAGGCGCTCTGGTACGTGGACCACCAGGAGACGCACATCCACACGTGGAAGACCATCACCGACGACGGCGCCACCGTCTTCTCTTACTACGTGCTGCGCAAGGACCAGAAGCTAGGCGTGAAGCAGCTCTCGAAGCGCATCATGGAGATGTACACGCGCGCCGCCGACGGCATCAAGGACCCGCGCATCAAGGACCTCTCGCACCTGGCCGACTTGTGTGGCGCCTTTCAAGCGGTTGGCCCGATGGACGACAAGTACAAGGTGCCGGTGTGCGAGTACAACCCGGCCAATTTGGATTGCTACTACTGCAAGGGCTTCAAGCACGTTGGCATCTGCTCGCACGTCCTATGTCTCAACCACATCCTCAAGCGGATCAACCTGCGCCGCCTGGTGATGGAGATCGGGCAGAACAAGATGTCGGACAGTTCCAAGGTCGGCAAGCACCGCAAGCCCGAGCCGGCGCTCACGAAGGCCCGGCGCCAGCCCTGCGGCGACTCCAGCGACGAGGAGGAGGAGCGCCTGCGTCTCCTCGGCGAGCAGGGCAAGTGAGCCCAAGGAAGAGAGAGGTTGAAGTACTTGAGACACACATGATACACTGTATCATCGTGTATCACACGCTGTTTTGATCGCGTATCACAGCGTAGCATCGAGCGAACTACATGATACATGTAGCACATATGTATCACATCTGTACTATGGGTGTATCAGGTGCTATGTAGATGATACACTTGTATCATTGTGTGTCACGTCTGTATCAAGTGTGTATCAAGTCCACCGAGGATGATACATGTATCATCTATGTATTACAAAATGTATCATCTATGATACAACCCGTCTGAGGAAGAGAGGTGAGCACTTTAGTTGATACATGTATCATGTATGTATCATGTATGTATCATCTCCCTTCTAAACTTCCAGAGATGATACACAAATGATACATACATGATACATGTATCAGCAGATGATACACGATGATACAACATGATACATGATGATACACGCGCCGAAGTGTATCATCTTTGATACATAGATGATACAGAGATGATACAAGATGATACACCAGAATAGGAAAGTACGTCAAATCCGATAGGAAAGTACGTCCATCCCGCACGCCCCCTCCATGACGCGATCAGGCCTAGAGCCCTTCGAAGGTAGCTCCCGTTGACCCCCACCCGACCACCCTCGCCTGCCTCCCGCAGAGAGAAGACGAATCTAGCGGGGCGCTAGAACAGGCCTTTCCGATTCTACCGATCCCAGCGCACCCCGCCTCGCTCGCTCTACTTGGAGCGTGTTATGCCCACGGGTCCCCCGCCCTACCGCCCTGGCTGTTCTGAGGCCCGCTGCGAGGAGACTTGTCCGACACGGAATTGACCGCGTGGATCTTCGGTTGCAGCAGCAGTTATCATTCTAGAGCTAGGCTCTAGATAAGATGCCTCGAGAGGGCGAGCAACTATGGGGGGCGCATGCCACTCATCTTGACCAAGACGAAGGCAATGCGAGAGGGTGGGCTAGCCCCTGCTGGGGGGGCGGGGCGCCCCGCCCACCCCTAGCAAGGGGCGAGGTAAAACAAAATGCCCATGAAGGTTCATTCTCTGCAGTCTTACCGAACTCTAGGCGCATCTGATTAAATGCATGCATGCGTCGATTGAGTCGGCGTGCACTTGTGAGGCGGCGCCGTCAGCGCATGCACGCGCCGACTGCGCCTCTTTGAGCGAGTGGGACAGTGGCGCGCGGGCAACCCACGTGCGTCCTCGCTCCCGCGCCGTTCGAAGGCTGCAGCTACTGCGCGACGCGTCACACGTGCGGCATACATCGCGCGCACGCGAGCAATGCCAGCGCCACCAGCTGCCCGATTTGATGTCCCGACAACCCGATTTAGCATTCCAGCTAGTGCTGCTGGTATGGCGCCGCGAGCCGATGATCTCTACGAGTGTCACCGTGACAATCCATTTACAGCGGCCGCGGTCTTCATCGATATCCAGCGCCCGCCAGCGCCAGTGCTCCCGCTGCTTCCCCGCTTTCAACTGCAGGGGGTGGTGCTCGACGCCATTCAATTTCAGGATGACGTCGCAGCGCGCGCCGCTTTGCTCGGAGCTGATGTGCTTAAGCACGAGCTCAGGCCGCCAGAAGTGTCCGCGCTCATGATGGAGGCGGCCAATCAGAGCCTCTTTGCCCGCTGTGTGGCGACGGATGTCGGTGCAGGGCTCGCCTTTCCGGCGCTGGAGCTCGAGGCGTTGTTCCAGCCACTGGCGTTCGGCGCCTCGGGAGGAGGAGATAAAAGGGAAGTCAAGCACGTCCATGTCTTCGCGAAAGAGGTCGAGGAGAGCGTCGGAGAAGCGCTGAGCAATGTTCGAGGCGCCGTGAGTGCCGAAGCCCAGCCGCTTCTCTGAGATAAAGTGGAGTGGCTCTTGGCCGCCGAGCCACGTCTGTTGGTAGAGGAGGGTTCTGAAGTCGTCGCTTGCAGTAGAATCCGCCCCAGGCATCGGAGCTGACGCGTCGCGAGCTTCTGTGGCGGTCCTGGCTAGGAAGACCACCCCCAGCTTGTGCAACTCCGAGGGAGCCATAGCGAGCTGGTTGAAGTGGTCTTTGAAGTCATCCCCCACCACATATGTCGCGACGGGAGACGCCTGGGTGGAGGAGATGAAAGCCGCAGCGGCGCACAGCAGGCTGAGCGAGCGAGCCACCGCGGTAAGCGTAGGCTTGCGCTCCTTCGGCCACTTTGAAGCGCGCTCTCCATCGTCAGCGTGGACGTCTCGGGCCGCCGGCAGTCCGCGGCGAGCTAACCATTCCCGAAACTCGGGTCGGGTGTCGGCGAGGAAGTGTGGTGGACGTGGGAGGCCTCGTTGATGGAGATCGCCTGCAGGCCCGAGGCGTCATAGGTAGGGCGGCGGGGGCCGCCGCCTTCCGTGGAACGGCGAAAGCGATCCGGCTCGAGCTTGCGTGGCACGGCGCCTTGACCGTTGAAGTACATGGGGTAGTAAGGCGGCGCCGAATGGAAGGAGTACCACCTCAGCCCATGTAGCCTTCGCAGCTCCTTCTCGACGGAGGCGTAGCCGAGGGGGAGCGAGGCGAGGTGGGGCACGAGCACGTTCTGCAGCTCTGTGTCGGCGTCCAGCCTGACTCCCTCGATCACGTTGGGACTAGGGTCTGGTCGGGGTAGTGGCGCAGGCGAGCGTGCAGGTAGGTGAGGTTGAGATGGCTGACGATGGGCGCGTGAAAGTCGGCCACCACGCAGCACTCGGACTCGGTGAAGGTGCAGTCCCAGACTAGACCCTGGGCCCAGGGCTCCGTCTCCAGGTCTTGGCCGAGCGCGGCGGCTGCGGGGCGGTCACGGGAGATCTCAGCCGGAGGAGCGCCGAGGTCGAGTCGATCGCGAATGTGTAGCATGTCGTCCCGAGCGCTGGTGAACCACGCTTGCGCTGCTTCGCGGCCCCGGGGGGAGTAAAGCTCCCAGACGGAACGGACACAGGCAGGCGCTTCGGGGGGAGGAGCAGGCTGGCGAGGCGGAAGGGGATACCACGGGGTGCGCAGCGGCTCCAGGACGGGAGCGAACGGGATGACGCCAAGGCGGTCGTCGCGGTACTCTGGCAAGGCGTGTAGCAGCTGATCGGGGACTTCCTCCAGGGGAAGCGGTCGGATCTGCTCCACCCACCCCTCCATGCAAGTCTCTCCTTCCGCGAGGGCCAACTGGATCGCTTGGGAGAGCAGCTGGTCTGCCACGTGCAGGTGGGCGGTGGTCTGCCATGCTTTAGGAGAGGCAGGGTCGTCGAGGATTGGGCGACGTAGGACGCTCGTGGCGGAGCTCACGCCGGTTTTGAAGACCGCCCCCTCGGTGGATGGGTAGTCGGCGAGCTGCTCGACCGGTCGGATGAGAGAGGTGGCGGACGTGACGGCGCGTTGAGCGGCATCGTGAGCTGGCGTGCCCGCCAGGGCGGCCAACGTGCACCAAACAAACGCGACGCCCGCACTCCCCTGCGCGACACGCTGGGCCGCGTGTGGCAGATGGCTTCGGCTGGGGGCCGGAAGTCAACGGGGGCGGCGAAGACTCTGGCTCCGCCCACATAGAGGCCCACCATATATGCAATGTATGCCGCTGCCGAGCAGCAGGCGTCGACTATCTTTTGCATTGCAGTCATGGCGGTCGAGCGTGTGGCCGCGGGGAGGACGGCACCATGGACGGTGAAACCGTTGGCGTGAGCAAGGATGAGCGGCTGCACAAGGACACTGATGAAAAGGATGCAAGCGGTGGCTTCGGTGGCCTTGCGGAGGTCGACGTAGGTGATACCAGCCTGCATTGACGTGAGCTCGTGTTCGGCGACGGTGGGGTCGATCTCGTATGAGTCCCGATCCGCCTCGGTAGCTATTTCGTCGATGGGCGGGGGTGATTGGGGAGCCACTCTCTCGCTCCAGAGGCATGTCCCGAAAAGGTGGTGGTGGGGAGGAGGAGGACGTTGGTTGGCGCCGGTGGCATTGCTTTTTGCGACTGATACCGACGGGCGCTCTGAGTGGACGGGCGGGCGTCGGGGTTCGAGTAATCCGCCGGCACAGGGAATCCGGCAGCGTGCCAACGCATTGCGAAGTCGGTGACGACGTGCTCGTAGTGCAGCGGTGCCGGGAAGTCGCAGCTGGCGGCGAGGCGGGCAAGGGCTGCACTGCTCGCTGGGAAACGCCTCCACGAGCTGCGCGCGCGGTCGCGCATGTCCGGGTCGCTATAACGGTACTGGCGGGGGCGCGGGAGCGGGGGTGGATTGTAGTCGGAGACCGCGAGGTTGGAGAAGTTGCGCATTGTGAGGCGCAGAAACTTTCGGTCGACGTCGCCGAGCGCCGCTGTCGTCGTCTCCTCCACGACGACATTTGGGTAGAGGCGGACGTCAAGAACGTGGTGCAGCAGCGTGTCAGGCTGTTCAACAAGCACGGCATACGCCGAGGTGATGCAAATGCACCACAGCACAAGGGCTCCTGCCCAGAAGGCTCGCCCATCGCGAAGCTTGTGGGGCAAGCAGTCGGAGTCTCCGAGGAGGTGCTGGAAGCACGGCGGAAACATGTAGGCGCGGTCCCATGTGCGGACATGAATGATGTCCTGCACGCAACCGAGATAGTGCAGGCCGTCATGTTCGGCTGGCCGCACGTCGGCGGTGATAGCGACGGCGCCGCGCATGCGCCGTGCCAGCAGGACGGCTCCCGAGAACTCAAAGCCGATGAGCTCTGTGGGGGGGTTGGCAGCGGTCTGGATGTACGCAGCGAGCTCATCGGGCCGCGTGAACGTACGGGCCACGACCTCACTGGGCTCGCTGGAAGGGCCGGTTGAGGCGCTGGCTGGCGGCGTGGGTGGTAGTGGAGGAGGGCGGTAATGAAGCAGCGCCAGCTGAGTCTCGAACTCGGAGAGCATATCTGAGGTTGTAGCTGCGCGGTCGACTCTGTCATCCTTCCCGCCGTCTGGTAGGTCAGCGGGAGCCGCTCCTTCCTCTGGGGACACATCCACGATGGCTACCAGGTGGCGATGAAGCAGCGCCAGCTGAGTCTCGAACTCGGAGAGCATATCTGAGGTTGTAGCTGCGCGGTCGACTCTGTCATCCTTCCCGCCGTCTGGTAGGTCAGCGGGAGCCGCTCCTTCCTCTGGGGACACATCCACGATGGCTACCAGGTGGCGATCCAGCCAGTAACCGACTCTGAGGAGGGCCTTGGGCGGTTTCTTGTCGCACGGAAGGATCAGCAGCATATCTGGCAGGATTTCGCTGAGGTCAGAAACGCCTGTGACGTGGATCGCCACTTCGCACATGTCTGAAACGATTTGGAGGAAAGCAACGTCCGTCCAAGTTTCTGGCTTCGAAATCATTTGGCACCAGTTATCGATTGACGCCTCGACGTGCTGAGTTGGGTCGAGGGGCCAGCCGTGCATGCAGTTAATCACGAGCGGACCGAGCATCATGGGATAGCCGTGCTCATCGGTGAGAGACGTGAGGCGTCGCTGGACTGTGGCGTCCAGGATGTGCTTGCAGCACGCCGAGCGAAGTGTGGGCCCGTCTGGAGCGCCTAGGTGCAACACGGAGTCGAGGAGGCCGATTTCGAACGAGAGAGTGTTGGGGCCGCATTGGCCCCGGCCACCCACGTCGACGAGCAAGCGGTTTTCGGACTGCACGTGGGCGGCGAGGGTTCGCACCGGCGAGTGCAGGGCGTTGCGCTGGGTCGCTGCAGACGCCGGTGCGCTGGCTGTGGGCAGCTGATCGATAGGCGCAGCTGGCGCCTCTGTCCTGCCGGCTCGGAACGAGCGCAGATCCCGGCCCAGGAGCACGAAGCGGTGGGCTGGGGCAGAAGAGTAGGGGCCAGCCGCTTGCGTGGGATAGTCACCCTGCCGGCCAGCACCGCGGTGAGTCAGAGCAAGGAACGCAGTTCCGTTCGCATCTTCGTTGTGGTCAAGGAGAGCGACAGACTCCGCGTCGTACGGCCCGTCCTCGTGATCGTGTTCGAAAGAGCCTCCACGCCCTCGCCCTCGGCTAGACGGAGCGCCGCGGCCTTTGCCTTTGCCCTTTTGGCCTTGGCCTTTGCCCCTGCCGGGCTGCCGGCTGAGGCTCCTGAGCCCTCGTCTCTCCTCTTCGGTGGCGTCTCTGCTGAATTTCTCCAGCTGCTCTATATCCACGGAGATGTGTGCGCCACGCCCGTGGGCGCCATGGTTGGACTGCCCATACTTGTCGCAACGGGCAGCCCGAGCAACGTCGTTGCTCGCACGGCAGAGCGCATAGGGCCAACAGATGCTGGTGACCTTCACGCCCAAGTGCTTGGCTACGGCTGGAACATTCCACGCTCGGCCCGAGATGACGAGGGTTTTCCCGCCGTTAGTGTAGCGCCACGTGTCGGCCAATACGCCCGGCTCGATGGGCGACCGGCCCCGCTGGTCCCGCCCATCACTTTTGTCTTGAGGCTTTGTTTTGGCGGCGGGCTGCGGCGAGGTGGCGCGAAGCTTGCCACGCCGGTCTTGTCCTTCGCGGCTGGTGGCTGGGCGTTTGAGTGACGATAAGCGCGGCAGCTGAACATCCTCGTATGCTACTGATGAGCTGCCACCCGCCCCAGTGCCGTAGATGTCTGTACTCGCCTTCAGTGCTTTGACAGCCTCTAGGGCGGTCTGCATCTTGAGTAGCGCCAGGACTGAAGGTGAGTCGGAGCGCACCAGGGGGCGATCAGCGGTGAAGAAGGCGGGAGCGGCAGCAGGAGCTCCTGGCCGTCTGGGGCACTGGAAGCTGGACAGGTTGAGCGAGGCGACGTTAGATGAGAAGATGAGAGCGCGCAGGGAGCTGCCCGCCAGCGTCATGGCCGTGTGCCAGTGAGTGGTGGAGGTCTGCAGCCATTGCCGCTGCTCCTCTTTGGATTCCAGCCTTCCCGCCAGCTTGAGATGCTTTGCGTAAAAGCGGCAGAAACCTGCCATGCTGTAGCCATCAGAGACGTCCACCGTCGAGGGCATACCGATTGCGGAGAAGGGGATTTGGGCGAAATCAGCGAGATCTTCCATGACTGAGGGGATGCAGTAGTGGTCGGCCTCGGGTAGGGCGGCGGCGCGCTCATTGGAGTTGAGCCGGTGTAGGTAACCGAGGAGCCCATAGGGGGCGTCGATCCATGGCACCTTGCTCAAAGAGAGCTCGCAAAAGGCAGTCGCGAACGGTGATGGGTTCCCCGCGTCGTCTGTGAGGCGGTAATATTTGAGCGATGGCCGCTCAACGCCAGCGCTGGGGTCGAGTCGAATCGAATGCTCGAGAAAGCTGGTGAGATGGGTGCGCAGGTCATTCAGACGCGCAAGGGTCTCATCTCGCTTGGAGAGCGGGTCGCCCAAGGGAGTGGCGTTGAAGAGGATGCGAGCAGGGAGCAGCATAGTGCCATTGAAGGCTTCGCCGATAGCTCTGATGATGCCTGCCGATGTCTCCAGGTCCAATCCTTTGAGGAAGGCCCCCAGTGCCTTGTGGTTGTGGCTGCGCAACGCCTCGTTGACGGATGAGGTGGTGGGGGCGCCCCCATCAGCTGCAGAGCCGGAAGGGGCCGGTATGTGCGATCCGGCTGCCTCGGCTGAGCTTCGGTCGTCCTCCAAAGCGCGTTGCACCGTGTTTACAGTGGCATCGGGTGCGTTGAGAGCGATGTGTAGCGCAGCTGAATGGAGGCTGAGCGCATCTTCGATGTGGGCAATCTGAGACGCCAGATCTGTGTGGCTGCTCGTGTCTGAGAGCAGCAAGTTCCCAATCCGACGGATGGACCTGAGGGCTATGTAGTTGGACGGAGCCAAGCTAACCGTAGCGCTCCGGAGATAGGGCGCCTGTGAAGGTAGAGGAGGCGGCCAGCTGAGTGTGCCAAACCGATGCGTTATCGCTCCTTCGCAGGAGGCGCCAAAGAAGGCGCCTATGTGGTCTAACCACAGGTGCAGTGGAACTGCTGTGTAGGACTACACACGTGGTGGAACCACGACACACTGAGGCTTGTTTGAAGCGGTGCCAAGCACTCGCTGAGTGG
>CATOSE010000163.1:0-18573 GCA_951812265.1 Taphrorychus bicolor | reverse complement strand
GGTGGGGCATGTCGCCGCGTACCGCATTCTCGCTGAACTTCGGCGTGCGATAGCCCGCCAGCTGCAGCGTCTGCCGCTGGGTAGGGTGCAGGCCAGGTCGGCGAGGGAGATGAAGAAGCTGCTGCACGACGATGTCGAGCAGATGGAGGAGGCACTCGCACATGGCATCCTCGATCTGGCGGCGGCCGCGGCGATCCCTATCGCGACGACGGTCCTACTCTTCATCGTCGATTGGCGGCTAGCGCTGGTCGCGCTGGGGCGTTAGTGCTGCTGGTGCTTGTCTCAGCCATCGGCATGAAGGCCGGTCTGCGCAACAACGAACTCCTGGCCGCGCATCAGATCGTGCTCAACAAGTCAGTACTGGGCTACTTGCAGGGCATCAAGGTGATCCGCGGTTTCTTGCGCCCTGATTCCGGGTACGACCAGGCGCGCGAGGCAATTATCGTCGGCGAGGCATTGCAAGCCCGCAACACAAAGGGACCGATACGTTGGCTGGTTTCCGCGATGACCGTCGCCACGGGGTTCGCCGTCGCCATTCTTATCCCGTCGCCGGGAGCTGGTACGCCAACGGCGGGATCTCCTTGGGGACGTTGGCGCTATTCCTGCTGCTCAGTCTTGGATACCTCACTCCGTTAATCGGCCTGGTCGGCGCGTTGGCCACGGTAATGATCCGTATCCAAATGTCCGCAGGATCAATCAGGGAAATCCCCGCAGAGACTCCGCTGCCGGAACCGCAGGACCCCCAAACGCCAGGGCGATTCGATGAGCAACGTAATAAAGCCGGCGTTTGAATGCGGTGCAACCGGATTAGTGACCGGTGCGGCCGCTGGCTATAACTATCGCCCACCCCCTCAGATCCGCCGCCCTCCTTGCCGCGCCAGATACAAGAGCAAGAATGCCGTCACCCCCGCAGACAACGCCAGGAGTACGCCCACATATACAGTCAGGCCAACGTTCAGACCGGCCGAGTATGCGATTCCCGCACCAGCCCCGAGCACGGCGCTACCGAGGTAATACCCGAACAGGTACATGGCCGATGCCTCGCCGCGATTCTCCGTGGCGGTAAGACCTACCCAGCCGCTGACGGTGCTGTGTGCACCGAAGAAGCCCCCGGTGAAGAGCAATATCCCGATGATGACCGCCGTAATCGAATTTATTGAGGTGACCGCGAGTCCGATGGCCGTGCACACGAGGCAGAGGATGAGGACTACCGGGCGGCCGAAGCGGTCGGAGTAGCGTCCGGCGGCACTCGAGGAGAAGGTACCGGCGAGATAGAGCACGAAGATTAACCCGATGATCGATTCCGGGAGGGAGAACGGCGGGGTGGATAACCGGTAGCCGAGGTAGTTGTAGATTGAAACGAATCCCCCCATCAGCAGAAAGCCGAGGGTGAACATGGCGACTAAGGCCGGATTTCGTAGGTGTCCGCGAATATGGCCGATCTCGGCCCGAAAGGTGACGCGTTTCGGTGTGAAAAGCCGCGACGGAGGTGTTGATTTTAGGAAGATGACGGTAAATGCGGCTGCCACCAGCGCGCTAATTTCCAATGCCCAGCGCCAGTTCGTCACGTCGAGAGCCAAGGAGGTCAACAGTCGACCAAGCAGGCCGCCGACCGTCGTACCAGCGACGTATCGCCCCATCGCCGCACCGAGGGAGTCTTTATGAACCTCTTCGGCGAGATATGCCCATCGCGACCGCCGGAACGCCCGCCAGGGCGACACCTTGCAGCGCGCGCCCCACAAGTAATACGACCAGTGAATTGCTCAGCGGCAGCAGTAGTCCGATGACTGTTGCGGCTATGGCCGAGGCCGTCATTACCTGGATGCGTCCGTAGCGTTCCGAAAGCACGCTAGCGGGGATAATCGTCAGTGCCAGCATCCCTGTGGTTAGCGATACCGATAGCGCCGAGACCGCGGGGCTGGCGTGAAAGACATCGGAGAAGACCGGCAGTAATGCCTGCACCGAGTACATCGATACGAAGGTGGTCAGTCCTGCGGCAAATAGGCCGATACTGATCTTCTTATACCCCGGGGTTCCCCGTTGGTGCGGTTCAATGAACTGATCTAGGTTGCCACGTTGGGTTGCCTGTTCTGTCATTTCTCATCCTCTGACTGTTCGGCGACGCGGACTGGGCTTTCAGCACGAACTGGACTGGTTTGGATCATCTACGACGATAGTTTCGGTGAAATCTTGTGTCTATCGATAGTTTTGCGGGGTATATTTGCGAAAAATGCAATTAATTGCATGCTCATGATTACAAACAGGGCGAAGAGGCAGCGAGGAGGAATGGTGGAGCTCTATCAACTGCGCTACTTCCACGCGGTTGCACGGTGCGGTGGCCTGCGCCGCGCAGCCGAGGAGCTGGTCGTGTCCGAGTCGGCTCTCAGCCGGGCGATTAAAGCGCTTGAACACGAGGTCGGTGTTTCGCTGTTTACCCGCAAAGGCCGTAGTAATGAACTAAACCGCTATGGCCTCACATTCCTGGATGCCACCCGCGATGTAGTGCGCAGCGTCGACGTTGGGATATCCACCGTCCGGGAGCTAGCCGAGCTCGACCGCGGGACGGTGACGCTGGGGTTCTTACATTCGCTCGGCACCCATCTGATTCCGCGAGCTATCAAGGAACATCGCCGGCTGCATGGTCCGGTGCCCTTCGAGTTACATCAGCGTTCCGGGCACGACGTGGTGACCAATCTTGGCAACGGGGTCACTGAACTGTGTATCAGCATGCCGGGTGCTTTCTCGGGCCCCCGCGATGTGTTGTGGGATCCGCTTTATAACGAAACGATGAGCATTGCCGTGCCCCGCACCCATCGTTTGGCCTCCCGGGAGAGCGTGAACTTTGCCGAGCTGGGCCGACGAAACCTGGGTGACGCTCAACGCCGAGCACACCTTGCGTCGGCTATTGACACCACCTGCGAACACTTTGGTTTCGTCCCGAGTGTCACTTTCGAGGCCACGGACATCGCAACGATCCGTGGTTTGGTCGGGAGCGGTCTTGGAATCGCGATGCTGCCACCGCCGGTTCTCCGGGATGAGGATGTCGTGGACATTGCGCTCGACGGCCAGCCGGTGCAACGGCCGATCGCGTTAGGTAGGATGGACGGCCGTCCACTGTCTCCGGCGGCGGCAGCTTTTCGGGACACGGTGTTGCAGCGGATTGCGCAGGGTGGTCCTGCGGCCGGCGACGAGGTGGTGAATCTTTAGCAGGCTGTTGAGGCAGGCAGTCGATGGGGAATAGTGTACTAATACTCAAGCCGTAACCACCTAAGTCGTAACCAGACCCGCCGCCCGCTCAATCAAATCCGCCACCTCAGCCGGCCTCGACAGCAACGACGCATGGCTGGCATCCAGCTCGATTGTCTCCCGGGCGCCGATCCGCGCCGCCATGTGCCGCTGAGCCTCGGGGGCGATCATCCGATCGGCCGTGGAAACCTGATACCAGCTGGGCTTATGTCGCCAGGCAGGGTCGGTGACGGTGCCAGCGAAGGCAGAGGACATCGGTGCTTTCTGGGTGATCGCCATGACTAGCTGCTCGTCGGCGGATAGATCATGCGCAAAGTTCTCTCCGAAATCGGCTCGTTTGATCCACAGGTAGCCGTCGGAATCCGAATAGAGGGAGCGGGCAGCAGCGGGCGGATTGGCCTGCGTGATAGCTCCGGCGCTTTCCCCGGCCTCGGGCGCAAAGGCCGCAATGTAGACCAGGGCCTGCACATTGGGGAGGTTACCGGCCTCGGTGATCACCACCCCGCCATAGGAATGGCCCACCAAGATCACCGGACCATCCACCTGTGCCACCATATGGTGGGTGCGTAAGGCATCCCCGCTCAAGCAGGTCAGGGCGTTATCGACGGCGTGGATGTCGCTATATCCACGGGTGTGCAGCTCAAGGATGACTCTGCGCCAGTGAGCCGCTCCACCCCAGAAACCATGCACCAGAACTACGGCCGGTTTATCTGCCATGATCTAGACCTCTCGGAGCCGAGAATTGCGCTAGTGCAATCCACGCTACAAGGTGATCTGGCTAAAAAGTTGGCTTTCACCACATACCGGAAAAATGACTAGCTGCAGGTGCGAGCGGGGTGAACCGTCGCAACCTGCAGCTAACTGGCCGCCTTAGCGTCGGCCCGAGATGGTGCGTATCAGGGCAGTCGGTTGGCCTCGCCCAGCGCCACCTTCAGCGTCTCGGCATTGAACCGCTTCACATAGGCGGGACGATCCCGCTCCACTCGCCACGACTCACTGAGCGGACCGACGTTCACGGCATCGAAACCGACCTCGTCGTAGAACTTGGTGGCGAACTCGGCGGCATCGTCGAAATCGCTGGAAATGGCCAGGGCGCGGCGGTCCGGCGTGCCGGCGGGACTGCCGGTGGTGGTGATCTCATCGGCCCGAATGTGGTTAAACGTCTTGACCACCTTGGACTCGGGCAGTTGCTCCTGTAGCAACTGCGAGGTGGTGGTCTCGCCCTTGTCCAGCGCCTCGATGTGGCCGTCGCGCTCAAAGTAGTAATTATTGGTATCCAGCACGATTTTCCCAGCTAGAGGAGCCGCAGGAAGTGTATCAATGGCCTTAAGAGGAATGGTCACGACGACGACATCTCAGGCGGCGGCAGCCTCCTCAACGGTTGCCGCCTTCGCCTTCTCACCCAACTCGGCAATAAGGTCACCGAGGGTTTCTGGCCCGCGCGAGTTGGCGATCACCACGTCATAACCCGCGGTCACCGCCGCCCGAGCCACATTAGATCCGATATTGCCTGCACCGATGATTCCTAAAGTTGTCATACCGCTATCAACGCTGCCCGCCGGTGACTATTCCTAAGTAGCTCTATTTCGCTGGCCGTGATTTAAAGTGCCGTTTCGGGCTGCCCTAACTGATCTTCTGCCTAACGGATCGTTTGCCTACCGATCCTCGGCTGACCGCGGCATCCGCAGGAAAACCCCCAGCAGCACCGCCGCAATAAGCGCAATACCCGCGTTGACGCCAATGGCAACCTGCAGGCCAGGCAGCAATGAGGACGCCGCCAGATAGGCCACGATCCCGGTGGCGATCGCCGACATCACCGGCGTCCCCAGCGCGATGCCAACCTGCTGGCTCATGGTCACTAAACCTGTGGCCAAACCTTGTTGATGAGCAGGTACACCCGCCGTGGCCGCGACGGTAAAACCAACAATCGCCACGAGGTTAGCCACACCGCCAAGGAACGTCAGGACGAGTACGGGAATAAGCCATCCGCGACCCTCTCCGGCGAAGGCCAACGGTACCGTCGCTGCGGCCTGCACTATTAGGCCCCCGACGATGGCGATTTTAGCTCCCACGCTGCCAATGATTTTCGGCGCAACCAGCCCACCGAGTACGGTGCCGATCCCCAACACACCGAGCGCCAAGCCGGCCGCCACCGCACTGTAGCCAAGTACTTCCTGCAGGTAGAGCGTCATGAGGAACACCAACGACGTGAACGTCCCAAATGCCAGCAGCCCAGCGGTATTTCCCCAGCCGATATTGCTTTGGCGTAGTAGCCCAGGGGCCACTAGCGGTTCCGACACCCTAGATTCCACGGTGAAGAACAGCGCAAAGAGTACTGCTGCCAGCCCGATAGGTAGCCAGGCGCTGGGAGAAGACCAGCCACTGCGGCCGGCGTCGTCGATGCCGAATACCAGGGCCACTAACCCCACGGTCACAAGCACCGCGCCGGGAATATCAAGGCGGGGCTTGGGGCCGGCGGCGGGTTCCCGCAGCACCAGCGGTGCGGCGACGATCACGACGAGAGCCACCACGACGTTGACGAAAAACGCCCATCGCCACGACACAACGCCGGTGAGAAGTCCGCCGAGCACCGCACCGGTCGTGAAACCGGCCGCCATGAGCGCACCGTTGAGTCCGAGAGCGCGGGAGCGAGCCGGCCCCTCGGGAAACATGGTGGTCATGAGGGAAAGCGCGGCGGGCGTGACCATCGCGGTTGCCAGGCCCTGCCCAATCCGGGCTGCGATAAGGACCGTCGGGTCCTGAGCCAGGCCGCCGGCCAGGGAGGATAGGCCCAATAGGACGATCCCCACTAGAAATAGTCGTTTGCGCCCGAAGAGGTCGGCCACCCGCCCGAAGAAGAGGGTAAAACCTGCCGCGCATAGCGCGAATGCGGTCACAATCCACTGCAGTGAGGCGGTGGCGAATCCGAGATCGGTGCCGATGTGGGGGAGGGCGACGTTGAGGATGGAAAAGTCGACGGCCAGAGTGAAATTGGCGGTCAGAAGCGTGGCAACGGCGATCTTCTGGCGCCCGGTGAACTGATCTTCGGGGGGAGCGGCGGCAGCAGCGGCCGGTGGAGTTTCGGAGGCCGGGATGGGGGCGGGTAATTCCGGTGAGGTATCGATATGGCTCATGGCAGTTAAGCTTCGTCGCCGCTCAACTGCCTAGCCAGGACTCGGTTTTGCCTGGTCTATGGCTGCCTAGCACTGGCAGTGACAGCCACGAATGGGGGCGGTCTCGTCGCCGCCAGAGCGGCACCGCCCCCGCCTAAAATTCCGCAATCCGCCTAGTCCAGGCCCTTGCGTCCCGGGGTCCAGAACGGTTTGGTTAGCACCGAGCGTCGATTCCAGCCCCGCTCTTTAATCAGATAGGTGCGGATCGCCGCCACCGTCTTGGCCTCCCCGGCGATATAAGCAACCGCGGGGGTGGTGGGTAGGTGGAGGGTCTTGACCGCGTCGAGCAGGCCGGTGGATTCCTCGGCGGGGGTTTCGCCGCGGTAGGTCCAGTGCAGGTCATCGGCGCGGGGGATGTCCAGGCGCTCATCGGGGGTGGCTACCTCGATGGCCCCGCTGACCGGAACCGATGGCGAGGTGGCCCGCAGGATCCCGGCGAAGGCCAGGGCGGCGGTTTCCTCACCGATGACGAGGTGATGCTTGGCGTCGGGCTGCGTGACGAAGCGTCCCATCGGTCCCATGAAGGTGACGGGATCACCGGCGCTCACGCTGCGGCTCCAGTCCAGGCCGGGAGTACTTTCCGAGCTCCGCTGGTAAACGTACAGGTCAAGCCACTGCTCGGCCTGATTGAACTCGGCGATGGTATAGGTGCGCAGCAGGTCGCGTGACATGGTGGTCTCCTTGATCACGCCCACGCGGATGTGCTGGCCGGGGGAGACGTTGAGCTCCGCTATCTCCGGGCCGCTGAGGCGTACGCGCAGGATCCGAGGCCGTAATTGTTCCACCTCGCTGACGCTGCAGTGATGGAGCTGGAGGATGCGGTCGAGAACCTTATTTGCCACGGGGTGCGACTTTCTTCAGTGGGGGATATGGGCCTAAGGGCGCTAAAAAGAATTTTGTGCCGTTCTATTAATGCCTACTGTAGGTTCATAGTTGTGCGTATGGATGCCAACCAATACCCCGTAGCGGACAAGTCTATAGCCGCGCCGCACACATCCACTGTGTCGGCCGAGGCTCAGCCGACCGCTTCTACTACCGGCCCGGCCCGCTCACCCATCCTGAGCATCGCTCACGGTTCTTCCCTGGAGCACGACCTTCGGCCGCTCCATCGACATTCTCATCCGGAACCCATGCTGTTCTGGGCGGCGACGGCCACCGTGAGCATCTCCACCGCCGGGAGAGAATGGCTGGTGCCCGCCGGCTACGGGCTATGGATTCCCGGTGGGACGGACCATGCGGGAAGCATCGTCAAGCCAGGCATAGGGGCGGCGATCACCATCGACCCGAAGTTGTCACCCATTACGTGGGAGGAACCCACGGGCGTCGCCATCACCCCGCTTCTGGGTGAACTGATCACGTTTCTGCAGGATTCTGCGCCGGAGTATTCAGCGCATGGGTTCCCCGCGTCCGAAGGCTCTGCAGCCACAAGCTCTGTGGCAGGTATTTTTTCCGGGCGCAGCTCCATCCGAGATGCCACTCGCGACCATGCCCAGGCCCTGCTTTTTGATCTGCTCAAACCGTTGGCGGCCTATGACAGCCACGTCTCCATGCCGACGGACCCTCGCATCAAAACCATTGCGGAGCAGCTGGAATCGGACCCGTCTAATCAGCGTGACCTCTCCGCCTGGGCCGATGAGGTCCATGTCAGTGCGCGGACGCTTTCGCGGGTGTTTATCACCGAGACGGGGTCGACGTTTTCCGAGTGGAGACTGCGGCTGCGCATCCGCGCCGCGATCCAGTTGCTCTCGCAGGGCGTATCGGTCGATTCGGTGGCCCGATCCGTCGGATACCGCAAGACCAGCGCATTTATCGCGGCATTTCGTCGCACCACCGGATATACGCCGGGGACCTATGTGACCGCGAGTTCGTAACCGTCGGTCCTCACCGCTCCTGGCAACTGTCCTAGTCAACCGTGCCTACCACTCGCAGGGACAGGCTAAAGGGGCGCAAAGAGGTTCATAATCGGTGTTATGCGAGACACCGGGATGGAGCAGAGGGATTTCGACGGTCCAGTAACTGAGCTGGGCGAATTCCTGCGGTCCCGGCGTGACCGGATCAGTCCCGCTGAGGCTGGTGTTCACAGTTATGGCCGTCGCCGCGTACCCGGCCTCCGGCGCGAGGAATTAGCGCAGCTGGCAGGGGTCTCCGTCACCTATCTCACGCGGCTTGAGCAGGGGCAATCGCAGAATGCCTCGGATGCGATCATCGACGCACTGGCTCGCGCACTTCAGTTGGATGAGGACGAGCAGGCGCATCTCTACGCTCTGGCACGCCCGGCTACTCTCAAGCAGTCCACTGCCACGCGGACGGAGATCGCCAAGCCAGGCGCGGAACAGTTATTACATGCCATGGGCGACGTGCCGGCGCTGCTGCTGGGCCGGTTCAATGACGTGCTGGCCTGGAATCGGATGGGGCACTTGCTGCTAGCCGGCCATTTAGACGCCGAATCACCGGCCCGGCCGCCCCGTCGCCCCAACCAGCTGTGGCTTCTGTTTTTAGACCAGCACACCCGTGAGCTCTACCGCGATTGGGAGGCCGAGGCGTCGCACGCGGTGTCGTCACTACGATATGTCGCCGCTCAGTTTGCTGACGATCGACAGCTAGCCGAATTGGTGGGGGAGCTGAGCCTGAAGAGTCCCGAATTTGCACGCCTATGGGCAGGTCACGACGTGCGGCTGTGTACCAGCGGTGCGAAGCGATTGCGCCATCCCGAGGTAGGGGATCTGGAACTGCAGTACGAGGTGCTGCACCTGCCTGAGGGGAACGGCCAACGCATCCTCACCTATACGGCCGCGCCCGGGAGTGCCTCCGAGGCCGCGCTACAACTCCTCGGTGCGCGGCCCTAACGAGTAGCGGTTTCAGCCAAACCGCTTATCGAAATCGGTTACTGGACGGACCAGCCGCCATCGCTGGGCAGGACGACGCCGACGATAAATGGCGATGCAGGATTCTGCATCGCCATCAGGGGTGGGGCTGGTACTGCGGGATTGCTAGAGGGTTTCTCCGGCGTCGGCCAGCAAGGTGCTTCCCGTCATGAGCATGGACATGTCGCTGGCGGCAAAGAGTACGACGCGGGCGATATCGTCGGGCGCTCCGATTCGTCCGATCATGCTGTGATTCATTACCTCTGGCGAGGGAATGTCCTCTTCCTTAACGCCTGCCTGGGTAGCGGCCTCGCGGATGGCGGCCAGGTTTCCTTCGGTGGGTACGAAGGTGGGGGCCACGCCGAGGACTCGGATTCCCATGGGGGCGAGGTCCACTGCCAGGGACTTGGTTAGGCCGCGGGCTGCGTGCTTGGAGGAGACGTAGGCGGCCATTCCGGGGAAGGCCACCTGGAAGCCGGCGGTGGAGATGATATTGACGATGACGCCGGTGGTCTCGGCCTGGTTGGCCATATAGCGGCCGGCGGCCTGAGCGCCGAGCAGGATTCCCTTGCTGTTTACCGCGAATACCTTGTCCCATAGCTCCTCGGGGAACTCGAGAGCAGGGGCGGCGGGGAAGAGGCCGGCGTTATTCACCCAGATGTCGAGGCGGCCGTAGAGCTCCTGTGCGAGATCGGCAGCGGCAAAGATGCTGGTCTTATCGGAGACGTCGGCCTTGGTGCCGGCGGACTTGACGCCGTACTTAGTGCCGATTTCCTCCGCTACCTGGGCGATCTTGTCTGCATCAAGGTCGATGAGCAGAAGGTTTGCGCCGGCTTCTGCGAGCCGCTCCGCAATAGCGCGGCCTAGGCCCTGAGCGCTTCCGGTAACGACGGCCGTGCGGCCTTGGAGGGAGAGCAGTTCTGAGATCGATTGCTTGGAAACATCGGGGAAGGGGAAAGGCATGGCGAGCTCCTCAGTGTGCGTCGAATGTATTAATGTCAGACTATGCCAAAAATACGAATCGTGCGCGTCCGGGTAGCGTAATCGTTATGGAAAATACGCGCGCTGGACGAGGGAGGCCGCCGGTCGCAGACCGTGAAGTGGTCAGAAAGGCCGCGATAGAGATTTTTCGGCGTGAAGGCTACGACGCTGTGTCAATGTCCCGCCTGGCCACCGAGCTGAAGATGAGCGTGCGCACGATGCACCGGTATTTCCCCAGCAAGGCGGATATCTTGTGGGGTGGTACAGAAAGAAGTGTCCACCATTTGCGGACGTGCTTAGCTGAGATTTCCAGCACCGTTGCTCCAATTCACGCGTTAGCTGCGGCTATGCAAGAAGTTGTGAACGCGCCAGATGGAGATCAGGAGTTGGAGCGAGCTCGAGTTTTTGTCATCGCGGTGACCCCGGAGTTGCGAAAGGCACATTCTGAACCCTATGAGGGATGGCAGAGTGCCACGGAGTCTTTCCTGCGTGAGCGTTTGGGTACGCAGATGACGTCGACGGGTATTCGCAGTGTCAGCGTTGCAGTTCAGTCTGTAGTAAGCGATGCGCTATATCAGTGGGCAAAGGAAGGGGGGATCGGTGATTGCGGTCAAGCGGTCAAGGATTCTCTAATGGCCCTGGAATATATAGCTAGAAGTTGAGTCATTCACCCCGATAAGTCTCTAGCCCTTAACTCCGCCTTCTAACGCGATAGCGATAATACGGCGGCGCATAAACCAATACGCAATAAGTGTGGGAGCTGCGGTGATCAACGCGGCTGCCATGATTGGTCCGTACTCGGTTCCCGCATCGGCACTCGCGAAACGAGTAACCCCAACCGTGAGTACCTGCATTGAAGTGTCTGGAGCGACTAGCTTTGGCCAGACAAGTTCATTCCATGTGTTAATCAATATGAGTAACCCGAGGGCTAGGATTGAGGATTTCGTGGCGGGTATAAGTACCTTCATGACCGTAGCGATATGACCGGCACCGTCGACCTCCGCGGCTTCCAGAATGCTCCGCGGGAAACTGTGGAATGTCTGTCGAAGTAATAGCACGCCGTAGCCGGTAGCTAAGTGAGGCAGGATTAGCCCCACGTACGTATTAATCAAACCGGCCTGAGAGAGCATGATGAAGTTTGGAATGTAGGTGACAACAAACGGCACCGACAGGCTCGCAATACATGCTGCAAACAACAAACTTGAACCGCGGAATGACCAGCGAGAAAATGCATACGCAGCTGGTATAGAGATAGCCAGTTGTCCGAGTGTCACTCCGCCCGCAAAAATCAACGAATTTATAAACTGTTGCGGGATATTGCTTGAAGTAAACGCATCTACATAATTACTTAGAGTTAATGAAGTTGGTATCGGGCTATTGCTGTTTAAGATGTCCTTTTGCGGTTTAAAGCTGGTTCCCACCATCCAGGCTAAAGGCCAAAAGGTTAGAATTACAACGCAGGTGAGAGTGATATAACGAATCGAATCGCCCAATTTAAAATGCTTTTTTCTGATTGCTGCGGGCGCTGGAGAATTAATTACCATATTCGACTCGCTTATCCATAACGCGGAATTGCCAGATTGCTAGCGAAGAAATGAGGACCATCAAGATGACGGCAGTCGCTGAACCGCGCCCGACGTCGAAAGCCTCAAAGCCCTGGTGATACACCTCGTACAGGAGGTTTCCGCTATGCCCGTCAGGTCCACCGGCGGTAAGTACTTGAATTGCGACGAATGCATGTGGAAGGGCCTGCAATATGGCCGTTATTCCTAAAAACACGAGGGTCGGTAGTAATAGTGGCAGCGTGATATACCGCAAGAGAGACCAACCATGGGCTCCATCGAGGCGGGCAGCTTCTAGGTGCTCACTTGGGATTGAAGAGAGACCGCCGAGTGCGATTATGTAACTGAATCCGAAGGTATTCCAGATAGAAACAAGGGCAACTGCCGGAAGTACTGTTGTCGTGTCGGTTAGCCAATTGATCGGATCTAGGCCGAAGATCCCCAAGATACCATTGAGTGGTCCACCGCCCGGGAGATATATAAATTGCCAAAGGACAGCACCGATGCTCGTCGAAATCATGGTGGGGGCAAATAATAGAGTCCGATATACGCTGGCCGGTTTGCTACGCAGGGCCAGAGTCAGCATGGCGAGCCCAATAGGCAGAAGGAAGTTCCCCAATAGCGCTGCAATAATATAGGCAATACTTTGAAAGAGCAGAGACAGTGTGGCCGGGTCTGTTAAGACGCTGCGATAGTTATCAAGGCCTACAAAATTTGCATCGCTACTGATCAAATTCCAATCGGTAAAGCTCAGCCCGATCACGGTTGCCACAGGTCCGTAGAGAAAAACTCCCAGGAGTATAACTAACGGTGCGATAGCGATGAATGGACGCCAACCGCCCCGGACCCGGCGGTTAGATCGAAGATTAGCCGCGGAGGGCGCACTTCGATCTAACCGCTTTCGGCGAGGTCCAGCTATTAGCACGTTTCGTCGCCAACTAACTCGGTGATTCGGCTCGCTGCTTCAGGTAGGCGGCTTTGGGCAGACTCATTACCAGCGAGAATCGACTCAGCTGCGTCGGACACAATCTGCGAGCCCTTCAGGCCGTTCTTGCCGGGGTATGAAGTCCAGGGAACGAGGTCGGAGCGTTCACCCATTGCCGCTGACTCGAATTCACTTGCCGCGGCAGGAGCATCGGTGCGGGGAGAAAGGTATCCGGTGGCCTTGGTCCACGTGTTGATGCTTTCCGTCGACGTAAGGAATGAGATGAATTTTGCGGATGCTTCTTTACGAGCGTCATTCTTGGCGAAGGAGCATAGTGCGTTGCCGCCGGCGGGAAGCTTGCGTGGCTTGGCATCGAAACTGGGGAAACTTGTGGCCTTGAGGTTGAAGCCGGCTTGCTTGGTTAGCGTGCCCGTGGAGCTGCTTCCGGTGATGAGTGTGGCGGACTGCCCGGCGAGGAATGCCTGGGAGGCTTGGGCGGCCTGAGCATTCAGGGATACACCGTCTTTGACCATGTTGGCCATGAAAGATACTGCTTCGATTGCGGCCGGCTGGTCGAGACCGGTTGAGTACTTTGCGCTAGTGCATTCCAGAACCGATCCGCCGTTGCTGTCGATCATTGCCTGAAGAACGAAGTTATCGCCGGGAAACTGTTGGAAGTTTATGGCCGGGAGATTCTTCGAAGCCTTTACCTGGTCAGCTACCTTGCGCCAGTCGCTCCACGTAGATGGTGGGGTGTCAGGGTTGATGCCACTGTCTTTCAAGATGTCGGCGTTGTAATAAACAACCAAATCGGACAGACAGTATGGGGCTCCAACCTGGGTTCCATTCACCTGGCCGAGTGCCTGAATGTTGGTGTCATACCCATCTAGTTTTACGTCGATATCGGTAAGGGGCACGACGGGGAGGGTAGTACTGACATAGCGGAGGTGGTTGAAGCCGATTCCTGCTACGTCGGGCGCTTCGCCGGATGCGACAGAGATCTGCAGCGCCTGAACCAAGGCCAGGTAGCCATCGAAGGTGCGAACATTGATCTGGATATTGGGGTTTTCTTTTGTGAAGGCAGCTGCGAGGTCTTTGGTAACCGATACGAAAGTCTCGGACCCGCTTCCAACCCAATAATCAAGGGTCAAAGGGCCGTCAGCAGACTCTTCTGAGCTGGGGGAGCATGCGCTTAAAAGACCAGCCGCCCCGATCCCGGCCAGGCCGGCTGTAGCGAGGCTGCCGCGTAAAAAAGACCTGCGTGAAGGTGTTCTTTTGGTCATGATCCATGTCTCCTCTATGGCTACGACGGCTGTGAGTGGGCAGCGGGGCACAAGTGTATAGCGAACTAAGTTTCTGCATATCTAGGCTATATGCGAACTCAGTTCGCTGGAGGTATTCGCTTGAAACCTTTTGCCAACGAGGAGACGAACAGATTATGAACTAAACAAGATGCTGACTATCCACTGCGAGGGTCGCCTTTAACGCTTCCTCGGCCCGTGCCGGATCGGCATGAGCCAGAGCTTTATAGATAGCTGAAGCCAGTGCGAGGTGCGCGAGTCGACTGCTAAGTGCGGAGCCTTCAAACTCTTCGTCAGGAGCGCCGGCGACAAGGACTACCGTGCTGAGGGCGGAAAGAGGGGATTCACGCCTGCTGGTAATCGCGATTATGGGGCAATCTTGATGCTTCGCCAGGCGCGCGGTCTCTACGGTCTCGCGGGACGAACCGGAATGACTCACTACTAAAAGCGCGTCCGAAGACGTCAGTCTGCGAGCGGCCTGGTGTTGTGCGATGGCATCTGCTGGAGCTTGCGCATCGCGCCCAATAAGTCCAAGCCGGTACGCGATATCGTCGGCCGGTGCGCGCGAGGTGCCAACTCCCTGTACGAGTATCCGATTTGCGTTGCTGAGGTGGTTGACCGCGGTTACGAAGGCTTGAGAGTCGATAGTTTCCAATCCAGCCATCATTATCCGGGCGGCATTCTCCATGACATTGGCAAGAACATCTGCTGGGGTCGGGTTTACCAGGCTGCCGCCGGGGCGAATCTCTCTGCCATGGCCTAGATCACGGGCCAGAGCTAGCCGTAAATCTTGAAAGCCTTTATATCCAAATTTCTTGCAGGCATGCACCACCGTAGAAGGTGCGGTTCCGGCGAGGCTCGCAAATTCCGATACCGAGAGGTCTAGAACTTGGCTTGGATCTGCAAGTATCACCTCGGCGACTTTTCTGTCGCTAGGGACCAGACCTGGAAGAGCCACGGTGATTCCGGCGATCACACTGCCGGCGGCGGGAAGGTCTCTCTCGGGCATGGGGGTCCTTTTGAGCTCGGCGGAGTTCTTAACGGCTTCTAGAGTATCTGTTCACATGACATTCATTGCGGCATGAATCTTAACCCAGCGAGAGCGAATGAAATTCGCTACTGTCGATATCGGCGAGCAATTCTGTCGCTGTCCCTCTGCGCTATGGCTCCCGAGTCTTGGGATCAGTGCTGCTGACCAACCTCTAATACGGCATCTTATATGGCTCGAAAAGGGCGCCGCCGTGCGCGGAGAGATTTTGGTCAGCGCCATGTCCTAGGGATGTGCCGGCAATCCATCGACGGCCTGATGCTCTCTTTATCTGCCCGATTCTGTACCTACGTGTGAAAGAAGGAATTATGCGCGAACTACCGTTTTCTCAGCCAGGCAAGTTCTATCAAGGTGCTCTTCATGCTCACTCGAGCCAATCGGACGGCCTTCTTAGTCCCGCCGAGCTGGTGCAGTTTTACCGCGACGGTGGCTATGACTTCGTGGCAATTACTGATCACTTCTGGGAGCGTTTTGATTTCCCGGTGACAGATACGAGGGAACTACGGACTGCTGACTTCACCACCCTGATTGCAGCTGAGCTGCATGCAATGGGGACGCCTTTGGGTGGCGAGTGGCACATTCTAGGCATTGGATTGCCGCTGGACTTTTCGCCTACCGCGCCTGGTGAAACGGCTGCTGAGCTGGTAGGTAGGGCGCATGCGGCGGGCGCGTGGCTTTCTGTGGCGCACCCGGGAAAGTCAGGGTATTACGCCGGAGGATTTCATAGCACTTGAACATGCCAGCGCCTTGGAGGTTTATAACGAAGGTACCGCCGGTTATGACGATCGCACAGAAGCCTGGCTATTAGCGGATGGAATTTGCTGCTCGTGGTCACCGGGTTGGGGCGATAGCGGTGGACGACGCGCATCATGATGGTCGCGCCTATACCGGCGGTGCATTCACCATGGTGAGAGCCGAATCATTGGATCCTGAATCTCTCCTGCAGGCGTTAAAAAATCGCCACTATTACTCAAGTCAAGGCCCGCAGATTTTTGATGTATATCGCGATGGCGATGCCCTCGTCGTTTGTTCTACTCCTGCAATTGCAGTTAATGCTTCAGGCCGAGGTGGCCCTGCAGCGGCAGTGACCAACCCGGCTGGGGTCACTCGCGCACGACTTGAGCTGGGAAATTTCCATGGTTACGTGCGGGTCACGGTCCGGGATCAGTGGAATCGACGAGCCTGGACCAATCCAATTTATCTCGACTGAGCGAAATCGCGGCGGCAGATTCCTATTGATAGCGAATAAGATTCGCGCTATGCTTTGCTAGCACCGAACAAAATTCGTTAATCACATTCCTGTCTGCAAGACAGTTCCCGAAGGGTATGACTCCCGTGACAGTCGAACTGCGAGCCCAAGGTCTCGCCGCAGCAGCACGAACACATCGAGATGAATTAATTGGGCTCGCGAAACCCATCGCCGACCTCTCCGAGACCCAGGTCTTAGTGAATGGGGAGGCTGGAACCGTAATGGCGACTATGCAGACCCCCTTAGGCGAAAACTGTCTCACCGAAGTAGTTGTTACCTCGGCGACGGTAAGAGTCGATGGCGCAGACGGCTGGGCCTGCGTTATGGGGTGGGATCCGGATGCCGCCGTAGCCGCAGCGCTTCTAGATGCGGGAGACCCGAAAGCTGCCGATGAGCTTGCCAAAAAGGCCTTGGCTCAGGAAGTTTCCGATGCTCGTTTGCGGCGCAGCGAGGTCCGGAGAACAGAAGTTGGAGTCTCCCAATGACCACTACAGTTCAGCTACACGAGGTATTCCGAACTGCTTTACATGCTCTATCTCGACCCGGTTTACCGCGTACGACCGATGTGGCGGACTCACCTTCAACTCTGGTCGATCTGTTTCTGGAGTCAGCCTGGGGGAAGAGCGATCAGCCCCGTGTCTTCGATTCAGAGCCGCCGCTCGAAACGATGAAAAGTCTCTCCGTTGGCGATGAACTTTTTCCTGAAAACGCCGATCTAGCTGTCGTACTAGTTGACGGACATTTTTCAACGAAAGTCCAGGCTCAGTGGACCGGGAGTTGATAAGAGCCTTGAGACAGTACTGCCTGTCTCAAGCGGCTTTATCGACGCGCGTAGCGAACTTTGTTCGCAGTGGCCGGCGGGCGTTGACTTTCATGTTTGTGACCCCTGGTGCGGCCTTCATCGGATTGCCCCGCACTACCGTAATCGAGGTGCTTTCATGAACTCCGCAAGTGAATCGCAACAGGATGTTTTCTCAGCGTGCCTCACGAATGGCCACTCGCCGTTACTCAGATGCCGGGCGAAACAGCAATGGGCTCACAAGCATCGTGCCGATCCTTATCGATCAAATCATGGCGGAAGCGGGAGTCGTCGAGCCCAACCTTGCCAGCAAAGCACTCGAACAGGCTTTGGCGACATAGTTCGCGCGGGTTCCCTCGTGAAATCTTGGGCCAGCACATTACCAGCGCATAGGGAGCAGTAAGGCGGAGTGGGAGTCGCTTGATATTGAGCGCCGAATCACGCCCGCTTATACGAGTCCGCCGGGATGGCCAATATCTAGGAGCATCCCTGGACTTCCATCCGCGGCTACTCAACCTCAGTGAAAGCGGAACGCCTGGTGCTGCCTACGTGCAGGAGCCGCTTAGCGTCGAAGACTCGGGTAATGGCGACTTACTACTATTTGACCGAGTGACAGCCCTCTTAGAGGAAGCCGGGGCAGTGGCCCCCCGCCGACCCGCCCACGGCCGCAACGGATCGCACGCAGAATAATGATACGGCGGGCGATCGGGGGTGCTTTCCTGCAGTTTTTAGCGCAGGCAGAAACCGGTGCGCTAACCGCCATGGCATACGCAGCCACCTGGGGAGATGGCAATAATGGCCAAGCCGACCCCACTCTCATGGAGCTACGCATTGGGCAGATGCCCATTTCAGTTATTCATCCGCGCACGGGCCGTCCGGTACGGATTGGCAGCATTACGGTTACAACCTGTGAAGTCACCCTTTTCCGCGTGAACCACGATATTTCGGGCGAAAAGGCCGACTCACGCTTCACCTTGGGCCTCGGAATCTCCGTTGGTGTGCTGGAAAAGCGAGCAATCGCAGCAGGAATCCTTGACGCCTGCGTTGCGCGCACGAAGATTTCGCCGCCGCCGGGACCGCTCGCGCCATTCAACGACGAGGAATGGCTTTTGACGATGTGTGATGGGTTCAGCACGACCGGCCTAGTCGAGCATTTTAAGCTGCCTCACCACGTGACATTTACGGCGGATCTTGAACGCGTAACAAACTTTCAGAACGAGGAACCGCGGTAATGAATGATTCAACGAAGTCGCGCACTTTAGCCGAAGATGCCACGCCTACTGGATATCGCTGGGCCTATTTGGATGAACCATCCAAACGTGAAATTCGGAGGGCCTTGCTTCGAGCAGTATGTATTCCTGGGCACCTGGTGAGTTTTTCGTCGAGGGATATGCCTGTCTCTAAAGGCTGGGGATCAGGTGGTCT
>CATOSE010000162.1:0-17097 GCA_951812265.1 Taphrorychus bicolor | reverse complement strand
GAAGCACCGAAAGACCCGGGGGCGCAGGGGACGGTGGTGGGTGCGCACAAGCAAGACAAAGCACGCCGGACGGACGAGCGCAACGGATCTTGCGAGTGACAACTTTTGACTCTGCAAGTTTGCAAACGTAAAAGTAAAGCCTTTCGTCTGCAAGAAATGCATGCAAAGCCAAGAGTAAATGTACAATGTGCCACAAGCTTGTCAATGCTCGCGAGGAGCATTAAAAAGGCCCGCCGCGCACGCGCGCTCCAATGGGCGCATCGGCGTGCTCTGTTCGCCCACGCTTGCGAGCGTGAGGCCCCCAACCCAATCTCCCTAGGTAGTCCATTCTCAGCCTGAGAAGCAAAATCGCGCTACGCAGAGAACCTCACTTCTCAAGCATAAAGAATGAAACTTAGGGATTAAATATACATGCGCGCACCAAGCGCAAGGCGCGAGCCAGCGAAGCACCGAAAGACCCTTTTGGCGAAGGCGCCGCACCCTGACGTAACTTTTGCGCTTAGGGAGGTTGAGAAGGCCCGCATGCGGCGCGGGCGGGAGGGAGGGCGTCGCCAAATTCTATTCTGGGACGAGAAGATGTACACGAGGCACCATTTGCTCGTACGGGCGGCCATCGCGCGTGCGAGCAACGTCAAAGAAGACTTTGCAGGCTGAAGCTGAGACGCGCTTGACTGTTGCAGCCCAGCCGATGCCATCGAATTCCTTGCAGGCCCAAGTCGGCCACGCTGCTGCACGGAGGATGACTTTGTCTCCAACTCGCAGGTCAGAGGAAGGCCGGAATGTAGGAGGTGAAGTCGGAGCTTGAGGGGGGGTTGGAGCGACGGATGGGCTCACAGGAGGGGGCGTCTTTCAGGCTGTTTCGAACTGTTTCGCCAATTGCCCGCACTGGCGCGAATTGGCGTTGACCAGCTCCGAGAGCATGAGTGCGAATCCGTCGTTGTTCGCAACTTTCGGCACGTTTCCAGCCTGTATCGAATCGACACTTGTACCGATTGCTCGGTTGATGAACTGCTCATGCTCTCGCAAGCCGACGACACGGTAGCGGCGGAGGCTTTGTGGGCACATCCACCGACAGATGAGCTGCACCATGTCATCAGGGACGTTGGCCGCGTGAAGCGCCGTCGCCAGACCCGCACGGTAGCTGTGGAATGAGAACACGGCGGCCGTGGCTGCACCATATAGATGAGATAGAATCCCCCGCAGCATACCGTGCAAGAAGTGATGTTCGTACGGCTGGCCCGACGGATCGTGGAACAGGGCAGTCTCCCGACGCCGCTCATCTGAGAGGTGGACGCCAAAGCGCTCTTCGATATCGAGAATCGCCGAGGCAGCATTGATGTGGTCCGTTTCGTATGTAAGATACACTGGAAAGGGACAGTGTATCTCACCCGACTGGTCGGCTTTGGTGATCGGCGGCGTTACCATAACCTTGTCGCGCCCTGGTCGAAAGGACCGAATCTGCGCGACGGTAAGACGAAGGTAGATCACTCCGTCGCAGCGAAAAGAGATGTTCTCAAAGGTTAGGTAGTGAATCTTTTTTACAAAGGCCACTCCAGCCGGGCTGCTGCGCTTCCGCTGCCCGCAGAACTCTCCCAACCGGAATGCAGTGAAGATCGCCACTCTGTTGAGCCGGCGAAACATAAAGACGTGGTGGTCGCCGTCCACCCAAATGATGTTGCCTACTCTTGTGCCGTCAGGAACGGAATCGATCTGCCGTACAACCGAAAATTTCATGGGCTCAACCTGAGTCGGACAGAGAGAGAGGGCCGTGGTACTCGTGATAAGTCTGGATAAGCACGCTCGTTTGGGCTCGTAGCGCGTCGTAGCTTGCGAGCTTGATGCCCCAGCGGCTGAAAATGCGAACGATGGCTAATGGGTAAGCCAAGGCGGAGCCTGGCTTGACGAAGCGGCGGGCCTTCGACTTCGGCTTGGCGATTGAGAAGGCTCGCAGCATCAGCGCTGAAAGAAGAAGGGCGTTGCGGTCTGGATGGTCGCGCGCCTCCTGAGCTGTGCGAATTGGGTCCGTCTCAAACGTAGAGCAGACGGCTTCCCAATGGTCCCAAGCCAGGTCATCTTTGGCAGCAGTCCCCGGCGGGACGCTGTCCGCCGCCGCCTCATCCATAGCCATCATAATCTCAGCAAGATCATCCACCGGAAGACGAAAGGACATGGCATCATCTCCCTGAGTGAACTCCGCCGCGCGACGCCGCGCAACCTCGGCGCCAGCCCGACGCAGAGCCGAGTCAGGGCGCGCAGGCGCGAGAGCCGGCGGTAGCATAACTCCGTGGAGAAGACGAGGGACCGGTGACACAGCCAGCTGCCCAGGCCGAATGCGACTAGCCACAACTGAAGGGCACGATGAAGCTCCAACCTTCTGAAGCTTCGACAGAGCGGCAGAGGCTGCGCGTGCCGGCGCACTAACCTGCCCCCTCAGGGGGTCTGCTTCGTCGCCTGACCCTGCGGACAGTGTGCGCGGCGTTTCCTGCGCCCGCGGCTGGGTGGCCGGGGCAGACGAAGCAGAGGCCCCTCGAAGGAGCGTGAGCGCCGGGCAATCATCTCTGCGCTTCGGAGCCAGGGCCGACGAGGCCGAGGCCCCTAGAAGGAGTGAGAGCGCCGGGCGATCATCTCTGCGCTTCGGACCTCCGCCCGGAGGTGAGAGAGTTGAGCCGACGAGGAGGTCACTCAGTCGTATCGTGCGCGGCTTCACACAGCGCTCCCCCGCCTGTGTAGCAGCCAAGGCGGCGGCATGAGAACGGGACCGCGCGACGTCGAGCACGGACTGGTAGACAGTCATGAACGCATCACTGACCTCCACCTGGCGAGGAGTGACGCCCAGCTGTCGGCAGAGCCTGTAAAACTGATCCCACTTCTGCCGCGAGGCCAGGTCACTTAGAGGATTGCAGTCGCCAAAGACATGCGCGATCCTAAGGTGAGGGCGCAGCGACTGAAACTCCTCGCTTTCCATAAGAAGCTGGTAGGCCTCCACTAGGAGCGGGGAGCTCATGGACTCGGCTGGGAGCGTGAGGGCAGTAGTGAGGGCATCAGTCCGCAGTAGCACCGTGGCATCAAGAGCGCCGAGATCCGAATGATTACACGCCGCCTTAAGATGCCAGTGGAAGTTCAGGACATTCCCAACCTGAGCTAGAAACTCCAGAATCGGAATGGAGAGGAATGGGACATCCTCCGGTGGAACAACAAAGAACCAGAACAGGCCATGCATGTAGCCGGCAACCCCCGGGGCGTCACAGTCAGAGGCCGTGACTGGGTTAGACGGATCCGAGTAGCACGCGTCGCCTGTAATGTCCACCGTCCACGTAGGATGGGGCTCAAGCTCACTCCTGAAGAGAGCCCGTTTGCAACTGACCCCTCCGGAACGCAGAATCAGTTGACGCCAGCGGGCCAGCTGCTTGCTCATCAGAAGGTCGCAGCGAACGAGAGAGTTGGGCCCCTCCTCCGGCCTGGACTGAAGAGAGTGTGGACGGTAGAGACCGTGCATAACGTTGCGCCCAGACAGGTTGATGGCCCGGAGATGCTCCAACAAGCCACAGAGTGAGCGGTATAGGTGAAAAGGAAGGGTGCCCTCCAGTGCCTGCTCAATGGCTGCCCCAGCACGGAGCAGCTTGTTCTTAGGCACCACGACGATGCCTAAGCCGCAGACGACGATGACCCCAACCCACGGACACCACGTGCCGAGAGATCGCTTCTCGTCTATGGCCATGACAGCGCCCACATCAATAGTCAGCTGCCGCCAGATGCGCACCGCGCTCATGGCGCGGCGGACCCCGACCACGAAGAACTGAGGGTCGTCGGTGAAGACGTACGCAGAGTAGAGACGCAGTTGAGGGCACACGTATCCTTCCGGAATGTCAGCAACTGTGAGGGGGGCAGGCAGCGGATCGAGGCGTGCCGACGCCAGACGCGAGTGTGCCAAGATATCGGAACACGGCTCGCCGAGGCGTCGCTGAAAATCCAGCCGAGACTGAAGCCACAGAAGCTCGCCCTGCGAAAGCTCTCCCTCGCGCGCAAGGCGGCCGGGATGCTCATCAGCATCCATCGATTCACGGAAGAGTGAAAGCAACGCATCACTGAAGCGCTGAGCTATGTTCGACGCTGGATGAGTTCCAAACCCCATGCGCTTTTCCAAAACAAAGAGAAGAGGCCGAGGCTCACCGGATGTCGACGGGCCTAGGAACAGATGGCTCTGCTTATGGAGCTCCGAGCTTGACATAGCGAGTTGCTGAAAGTGATCTTTGAAGTCATCTCCAAAACCGTAGACCACGAATCCTAGAATGCGGCCAGCACGATTTAAAACAGCTACGTCGCGCATGACTGAAGAGAGCTCGGGCTTCACTTCTTTCGGCCACTTCGAGAATGTTCGGGCTGTCGTCTCGGGAAGGGTGGCGGCTTCACGAGGCAGCCCTCGCAGGCGGAGCCAGTGCGCAAACTCTGGCCTCGCTGCTGCCTCGAGCGCGAAGTGGCGAGGGTAGTGGTAGAGGCGAGAGGCGTCGTTGATGGAGATGGCCTGAAGCCCAGAGGCGTCATAGGTGGGCGTGCGAGGCCCGCCACCCTCCGTGGTCTCTCGCCAGCGGTCAAGTTCCAACTTGCGTGGCGCCGCACCCTTACCCAGAAGGTAGCACGGAAAGTACAGAAATTCGAAGGAGGTGGAGTAGTATGCCAAGCTGGGCTGACTCTTCCGCAAGAGTTCACGCTGGATCGACGCCCAGCCATGGGGCGCTGACGAGAGGTGCGGTACGAAGACTGCCTGCAGCTCGACATCCGCTTCTAGTCGCACCCCTTCGAGGATGTAAGAGACGAGGGTCTGGTCAGGATAATGCGACAGGCGGCGCTTCAGGTAGTCCAAGTGAAACTGGGTTTCAATCGTCTCTCCATAGTCAGCCACCACACAGCAGTGCGAGCGCCGCCTAGTACAGTCGTAAACGCGGCCCACTGCCCACGGCTGGACCTCAGTCTGACCAATGGCGATGGGAGACGGGCGGTCGCGCTGGACCAGATCAGGCGCCACGCCTCTTCGGAGCTGCTCGTCGACAGAGTTCATATCGTCTAACGCTTGGCGGAGCCAACACTCCACACGCGCTAGGGCCTCCGGAAGAAGGATGGCACGCCAGCTTGAAACGCAGACCGGCTCGTCGTCGGCCGGAGGCGGCTGTGACGGAGGAGGTGGCACCCAAGGAGTGCGCAGCGGCTCCGGCACTTTGGACAGCTGTACCCGGTCAAGCCGCGAGTCGTCCAAGTCTGGAAGGCACTTCATGAGACCCTCAGGACAGGTGGAGGCGTCAAATGGCGAGATCCTCTCTGCCCAACCCTCGAGGAGGGTGGAGCCCTGCTCAACAGCTGCCACGAAGCTGGACCTGAGCAGCTCTTCCGCGGTGGAGAGCGTAGCAAGGCGAGAGGCGACCTCCGCGCCATACTCTGGCTCAGGGCGTGTCATCATCGAGGCAACCTCAGTAAGCCCAAACTTGAACGACGGCGCCCCGTCCATCGGAGCATCGGGCAGAGAGCTGACTGGATGGACAAACATCTGCGCAGCTGCGACTGAGCGCCGAGCAAGATCTTCAGAGGCTGTGCCCCGTAGAGCAGCCAGCGTGCACCACATAAAGGTGACACCTGCCGCCATAGCCTTCAGCCGCTGTGCCGAAGTGCGACAGACCTGGCTTGGTGGAGGTAGCACCGGTATGGGGGAGGTGAAGAGGCGCAGCCAGGGCGAGTATTCACCAACCATGAAGGAGATCTGAAAGCAACCAAGGATGGCGGCACAGAGATTGGCAATCAACTTCATGAAGATAGGTCGGCTCGACGGTGGTGTAGCCATACCAATGACCGACATGCCGTTGACATGAGCGAGAATTAAGGGTTGGCGATGACTGAGATGTACACCAGCACTGCAGTGCAGAAAGCACGCTCCTCCACGCTCCATAGGTCAGGAGTGAGCGTCACGCAGTGCTCGGGATCAATCTCCACGCTATCAATCTGCGTTGCACCAGGCTCAGCAGAGGCTGGAATCGGCACCGCTGGACCCTGTTGCAGCGCGGGTGGGCTGGGCGGGCGAGACGAGGAGTCCGAGGCGGGGTAAGAAAGGAAACCGTTGCCAACAACATCGAGCGCAAAGCTGTCGGGCTGAAGCAGCGCGAGCTGAATTTCGCTTAGGGAGTCCGCTGTGGTGGCTCCGGTTACTAGGGGCTGCATCAATAGTTCGGCCATCACCGTGGCCCATTTGTTGTTGGTAGAGGCAAGATTGCTGCGTGGGCGGCTGAGCATTTGGGGATAAGAAGCCGTAAGGGCACAGCTCCATGCTCTTCGAACCAGTTGGCAGCGAACATGTGGGCAGCCACCTGGTAGGGTGTGATGATTGATGGCTGCGCCACGAGGGATGCGGAGGCGACAGCAAGCGCCGTACGTGGCAACGTTGCCCAAGAGCTGCGTAAGCGGTCGCGCTCGTCTGCATTCGCAAACTCAAACTGGGTGCGGTTCGGTTGCGGATGAGCAGTTGTGGGAGGCGCGGCAAAGGCCGGGAGAGCTGCATTGAAAGCGAAGAGACGAACTGACTTGTCACGCACATCTCCATACATGGGCGTTCGAAAGAAAGTGACAGTCACTCCGAAAGCCGCCCAGTCGAGGTAATCGACGACGATAATGTCGGACTGCTCGACTATTACCATGTCGGCATTTGCGGCACCAACGAAAATGCTCCACACGACGAGCAAGCAGCCCCAGAAGGCACGACCATCGGCGATCTTGCTTTGCAAGCAGTCGTGGTCATGGCGCAGTTGTTGTTGGCATTGTGGGAACAAGAAAACTGCGACCCAATGCTTCAGGCCAATAACGTCGCGTACGCCAAGGATGGCATGCATCCCACCGATGTCACAATCGCGTAGATCCACTGAAAGTGCGATATGACCTTCGCGCTCGAGAGACGTACGCACCGCCCCAGAGAACTCGAAGCCTACCAAGTGCGTGGGCACCCGGGTGCTGGAAAGGAGCGACAGCACTGCTTCCACTGATCGAAGTGGGGAATCAGCACCCGTGACCGTCGATTCCGCTTCAGTTCGCAGTTGGACGTCAGCCCCCGCGAACGAGCCCCCCCGGAGCTGGATCGGTTCAGCTTCAGCTTGCATCTGACGTCAGCAATCGCTACCATATGGCGCCCCACCCAGACACCGACCTCGACGAGCGCACGGGGCGGCGCGGCATTTGCTGGCCCGACAGAAGCCAGGTCAAGAATCTCGCTCAAGTCATTCACACCGTGAATGCAGATTAAGATTGAATACATGTCCGCGACCACTTGGATAAAGGCGAGGTCGGTCCACGTAGTAGATTTGACAACCTGCGTTTCCCAGGACTCACTGAAACGCTGAGCCCTCCTTGTGCCTCGGTCGGCCAGTGAGCAAAGCAGCGGTTAATCAGCATGCCTATCGTCAGCGGAGTAGTTTCATCAGGGGCGAGCACGGAGGTAACCCTCGCCGTATTGGTTGGGTTAAGGGCGTGAACCGCCACTGCAGCTCGAAGGGCTGGTCCGTCTACGTCAGCCACATCCACGAGCCCGAGCAGAAAGCTGACGGTGTTAGGCCCACACTGACCAAGGCCACCAACGTCGGTGACGAGTTTCGTTGGCTTAAGGTGGTTAGCAAGAGACTTCAGCGGTGGTGGCAGGATGGAGCTGGGCGAAGCTTTATCCGCTGGGAGGCATGGCCGCGGGAGCGTGTCAAGCGAGGTGAGGCTGCCCGATGGGTCCCCGATGCGCAGAGGCTCAGTGAGAAGAGTGAGAGGCGTCGGCTGGACCAGCGCAGACGGCACCACCATGGGCTCCGGCGACGATGAGTGCGGGGGCGAGGAGTCACCTGCGGTGTGCGGATCGTCAAATGAGAAGTCATCGAACATAGAGCCGTCTTCCTCCCATCCGGCGTGGCCCTGGCGGCCGCGACCCCTTCTACCTTTGCCTCTACCTTTGGCTTTCCCCTTGGCCATGCCTCGAGGGACGGGCTGGCGTCCCCGCCCTCGCCCCTTTGCTCTGCCCCTAGCGCCACCTCGCGCTGGGGAGGCTTTCATCTGCTCGTGTTCGGCTGCCGTAAGGGGTCTGGCGAATTGGCGAATCTGAAATGACTCAAGGTCCAAACCATGAGGATGCCCCGGGACGACATGGGCACTGTCGGTGATGGACGTGTGGTCCGGCTCACCCCAACATGGACACCGCGCTGGTCGGTTCATCTTTTGGCAACGCGCAAGAAGGTATTCCCAACACAGAGCGTCTGTTGCAACGCCCAAGTGGGCGGCTAGACGCTGCACGTTCCAGAGGTAACCAGACTGAGAAAGAAACTGGTTAGCTTTGAACCACCGGCCCGTTGGATTTGAACCTGGCTCATGGGCAAACGCGTCCGTTACAACCTCGGCGACCTTGCGCTTGACGACCTTGCCCTTTGGGGCTGGCTGCCGGGAATGGGCTGAGATGGGGACTGGCTGCCTGGAATGGGCTGAGATGAGCGGCAGAATCTTTGACGCGCTGGGCGCTGTACCGGAGGAAGAGCTTTCCCCTTGAGCGGCCCGGTTGTTCAGCGCCTGCAGAAAATCAGCCTCCTTCTTTACGAGTTTCGCCATGTGCGGATCAGTTAGAAGGGACAAGTGGACGGTTGCAAAGGCTTTCTGACGCTGGCGTAGGAGAAGCCAGGGCCAGGTTGATCCAAGAAGCGATGTCGTCAAGAATGCCTCTAAAAAGATCCGTCGCATCGATGAGCCACTGGACCTGTATATGAAGCGTCGACATCTTGGACGAGAAATCGAGGTGCTCGATGTATCGGCGACACATCCCGTCAAAAGTGAAGCCGACGCCAGCTGTGGCGACTGGGGAGGTTCCGAGCGATCGAAAAAGGCGGTCACCAAACAGCCCGAGAGCTTTGATGGTCGTAGGTACGCAATAGAAGTCAAGAGGATTGCAAACCTCCGGCACCTTCTTGCCATCGTCGCACATGCAGTAGCCCAGCACCCCGTGGGGCGCGGGGATCCAGTCCATGGCGCTGTACTGCCGCTTGAGAAATTGATCGAGCAACACCACAGAGGTGGGAGACGCAAACTCGTAGCTCTGCAGTCGCTGTGGAACGACACCCGTATTAGGGTCGACTGTCAGCATATAGTTGAAATATAGATAGCGCTCGCCTCGCATACTGCTCAGCCGTTGCAGAGCGGCATTCTTTGGTGCATCGACATCACCACCGGGAGTCATAGAAAGCATGCACCGAACTGAGAAAACACAGTCTCCGTTAAAGCTGAGCGCTATCAAGTCGATGCGATCTTGGATCGAAACGAGAGGCTGCGCAGTGACTGCAGCTGAAAGCGTCTGGAATGCCGCACTCTTGGTGGTGGCATTGTCAAACGCCGCATTGGATAGCACTGCGGCATGCACCGACGTTCCTGCAGCTGCAGCTGGGTTCGCGGACTGCACCGGTGTACGCGCAGTTGTTAGCTCCGCAATGAGCGCAGCCACTATGGTAGTGGGGGAGGCTCCAAGAACAGCGGCAAAACCCGCGAGCGCAGGCGCTCGGTCAAGGAGCGCCGCTTCCAATTCATCCAACGTGATAAGAATGTCCAGCGTGCGCTGGTCGGGCGGCAGCACTGACGCTTGCAGCTTGCAGACGAGATTGTACGCAGTGTGAGTGTCGGCCGAGTTGGCGAGCACAAACCGATCTAGCTTAGGAGCACTGCGAGCAATGTAAGGTTTTGCCTCAGCCGAAGGAATGGGACATGCACACAGTGCTCTCCCCCCAGGGTGCCTGGCTTTTTGCAGGGCTGAGCCTCTGCCTTATGCACGAACCACATTCTCTGAGGATAACCTCTAGGGGTGACGTGGTGGTGTCCCCAGTGGGTTGGAGCAGTGCCCCCCAACTAGAGGCGTTGGGCCTCGGATTGGCACCCGCGAGTTGCGGTGCGTGATCGTGTTTGGCGAGCCTTAACGGCACCCAACACATGCTTCTATTGAGGAGACGCAACCTCTGACGGGAGGTGCTGGGATACGACTGTTATGTCGCTATCCTCAGTGTGGACGACTGTTTGGTCGAGCCACACGTGAACCGAGGTTGTTGCCTCCGGTCGGAACGCGCAAAGCGCGAACCGTGGATGGAGAGCCTTAACGGCACCCACCACATGCTCCTGTGGGGAGACGCACCCTCTGACGAGAGGTGCTAGGATGCGACTGTTGTGTCGCTATCCTCAATGTGGACGACTGTTTGGTCGAGCCACATGTGGACCGAGGTCGTGGCCTCAGGTCAGAACGCGCAGAGCGCGAACCTTGGTTGGGTGTAGGGCAGGGCGCCCTTACACTCACACGACCCCTCCCACCCTTGTGTATTGACCCCGGTGAGGTGAGCAGTGCCTGACTGTTGGGTCTGCACAAGCCTACTGGGTCAACCCGCGAAGGCAATGGGAGTCCTACCCCACCGTGAATAAGAGGAGGGTAATGGGTGCAGTAAACGCAAGAGGGGGCACAAGGGGGGTCACCTGGGTGCAAGGAGCCGAACACGTTGCTCCAGCACTTGGCGTGCGTCGTTTACCGACGCATGAAAAGAGATGCCATCTTCAAGCTCTGATGCTAGATCCGTCTCGGTAAGAGAAAGGGAGCGCAGCGTAGTAGGTAAGAGAAGACGGTCAAGGGATTTTGCCACATTTCGTGCACGAAGCCCGTCGGAGAGCGCGGCCGGACCACACGCCGCCGCGAGAGCAACACCACTTGCAAGCGGCGTACCAACTGGGTCATATCGAGCAGCCTGGGTGGAAGCGGGACCCAGGTAGCCTGCCAGGTCAGCAAGACGCCGTAACGGCGAGCCACCTGCGCGCTGAAGCATTACTGGGTGATGTAGATACGCAATGGACTGCAGGAGCGCGCGATGAGCGGCATTCTGAGCCCCTGCCGGAATCTGGAAGTCTTGAGCGAGGGCGAAGTCTCCAGTGACAATGTGCAGATCATTCGGGGTCACTGCCACCAGAGAGTGCAAGAGCACGTCACTCGCGCGGAGCGAGGCGATCGAAGTGCTTGCGTATCCGGAGCGACGAAGCTCTGTAAGAATGCGCGACCATGCCGCCGCTGAGAGACGAAAGCGCCAGATGGAAACCGTCGTGGAAGCCGCTACATCAGCGGGTGCGGGACCAACAGAACACGGGGCAATGAACAGGCGCAAGGCTTGAAAGAGCGCAATCGAGACGCGCGCCGGTGCACCCGCCACAGCAGCTATCGGCGTCCAGGGCGCGAATGGGGTATTGACAACGAGCAGCTCCGCTGCGTCGAGAAGAATGGGAGCACTCGAGTCAATGGCTCCTGCGGGAAGAGTCACAGTGACGGGGGTTGACAGCGCCCGCCATGACGACGAGAGCGGCGCAGGATCGTCAAAGACGATCGCCCGCCGAAGAGCTCGCAAGAGAGGCACCCCCAGTCCGGTCAGCGCCCCGCGCAAGGCCCGCTTGCGCACAAGCAAGACAAAGCACGCCGGACGGACGAGCGCAACGGATCTTGCGAGTGACAACTTTTGACTTTGCAAGTTTGCAAACGTAAAAGTAAAGCCTTTCGACTGCAAGAAATGCATGCAAAGCCAAGAGTAAATGTACAATGTGCCACAAGCTTGTCAATGCTCGCGAGGAGCATTAAAAAGGCCCGCCGCGCACGCGCGCTCCAATGGGCGCATCGGCGTGCTCTGTTCGCCCACGCTTGCGAGCGTGAGGCCCCCAACCCAACCTCCCTAGGTAGTCCATTCTCAGCCTGAGAAGCAAAATCGCGCTACGCAGAGAACCTCACTCACTTCTCAAGCATAAAGAATGAAACTTAGGGATTAAATATACATGCGCGCACATAGCGCAAGGCGCGAGCCAGCGAAGCACCGAAAGACCCTTTTGGCGAAGGCGCCGCACCCTGACGTAAATTTTGCGCTTAGGGAGGTTGAGAAGGCCCGCATGCGGCGCGGGCGGGAGGGAGGGCGTCGCCAAATTCTATTCTGGGACAAGAAGATGTACACGAGGCACCGTTTGCTCGTACGGGCGGCCATCACTCGTGCGAGCAACGTCGAAGAAGACTTTGCAGGCTGAAGCTGAGACGCGCTTGACTGTTGCAGCCCAGCCGATGCTATCGAATTCCTTGCAGGCCCAAGTCGGCCACGCTGCTGCACGGACGATGACTTTGTCTCCAACCCGCAGGTCAGAGGAAGGCCGGAATGTAGGAGGTGAAGTCGGAGCTTGAGGGGGGGTTGGAGCGACGGATGGGCTCACAGGAGGGGGCGTCTTTGAGGCTGTTTCGAACTGTTTCGCCAATTGCCCGCACTGGCGCGAATTGGCGTTGACCAGCTCCGAGAGCATGAGTGCGAATCCGTCGTTGTTCGCAACTTTCGGCACGTTTCCAGCCTGTATCGAATCGATACTTGTACCGATTGCTCGGTTGATGAACTGCTCATGCTCTCGCAAGCCGACGACACGGTAGCGGCGGAGGCTTTGTGGGCACATCCACCGACAGATGAGCTGCACCATGTCATCAGGGACGTTGGCCGCGTGAAGCGCCGTCGCCAGACCCGCACGGTAGCTGTGGAATGAGAACAAGGCGGCCGTGGCTGCACCATATAGATGAGATAGAATCCCCCGCAGCATACCGTGCAAGAAGTGATGTTCGTACGACTGGCCCGACGGATCGTGGAACAGGGCAGTCTCCCGACGCCGCTCATCTGAGAGGTGGACGCCAAAGCGCTCTTCGATATCGAGAATCGCCGAGGCAGCATTGATGTGGCCCGTTTCGTATGTAAGATACACTGGAAAGGGACAGTGTATCTCACCCGACTGGTCGGCTTTGGTGATCGGCGGCGTTACCATAACCTTGTCGCGCCCTGGTCGAAAGGACCGAATCTGCGCGACGGTACGACGAAGGTAGATCACTCCGTCGCAGCGAAAAGAGATGTTCTCAAATGTTAGGTAGTGAATCTTCTTTACAAAGGCCACTCCAGCCGGACTGCTGCGCTTCCGCTGCCCGCAGAACTCTCCCAACCGGAATGCAGTGAAGATCGCCACTCTGTTGAGCCGGCGAAACATAAAGACATGGTGGTCGCCGTCCACCCAAATGATGTTGCCTGCTCTTGTGCCGTCAGGAACGGAATCGATCTGCCGTACAACCGAAAATTTCATGGGCTCAACCTGAGTCGGACAGAGAGAGAGGGCCGTGATACTCGTGATAAGTCTGGATAAGCACGCTCGTTTGGGCTCGTAGCGCGTCGTAGCTTGCGAGCTTGATGCGGCTGAAAATGCGAACGATGGCTAATGGGTAAGCCAAGGCGGAGCCTGGCTTGACGAAGCGGCGGGCCTTCGACTTCGGCTTGGCGATTGAGAAGGCTCGCAGCATCAGCGCTGAAAGAAGAAGGGCGTTGCGGTCTGGATGGTCGCGCGCCTCCTGAGCTGTGCGAATTGGGTCCGTCTCAAACGTAGAGCAGACGGCTTCCCAATGGTCCCAAGCCAGGTCATCTTTGGCAGCAGTCCCCGGCGGGACGCTGTCCGCCGCCGCCTCATCCATAGCCATCATAATCTCAGCAAGATCATCCACCGGAAGACGAAAGGACATGGCATCATCTCCCTGAGTGAACTCCACCGCGCGACGCCGCGCAACCTCGGCGCCAGCCCGACGCAGAGCCGAGTCAGGGCGCGCAGGCGCGAGAGCCGGCGGTAGCATAACTCCGTGGAGAAGACGAGGGACCGGTGACACAGCCAGCTGCCCAGGCCGAATGCGACGAGCCACAACTGAAGGGCACGATGAAGCTCCAACCTTCTGAAGCTTCGACAGAGCGGCAGAGGCTGCGCGTGCCGGCGCACTAACCTGCCCCCTCAGGGGGTCTGCTTCGTCGCCTGACCCTGCGGACAGTGTGCGCGGCGTTTCCTGCGCCCGCGGCTGGGTGGCCGGGGCAGACGAAGCAGAGGCCCCTCGAAGGAGCGTGAGCGCCGGGCAATCATCTCTGCGCTTCGGAGCCAGGGCCGACGAGGCCGAGGCCCCTAGAAGGAGTGAGAGCGCCGGGCGATCATCTCTGCGCTTCGGACCTCCGCCCGGAGGTGAGAGAGTTGAGCCGACGAGGAGGTCACTCAGTCGTATCGTGCGCGGCTTCACACAGCGCTCCCCCGCCTGTGTAGCAGCCAAGGCGGCGGCATGAGAACGGGACCACGCGACGTCGAGCACGGACTGGTAGACAGTCATGAACGCATCACTGACCTCCACCTGGCGAGGAGTGACGCCCAACTGTCGGCAGAGCCTGTAAAACTGATCCCACTTCTGCCGCGAGGCCAGGTCAATTAGAGGATTGCAGTCGCCAAAGACATGCGCGATCCTAAGGTGAGGGCGCAGCGACTGAAAGTCCTCGCTTTCCATAAGAAGCTGGTAGGCCTCCACTAGGAGCGGGGAGCTCATGGACTCGGCTGGGAGCATGAGGGCAGTAGTGAGGGCATCAGTCCGCAGTAGCACCGTGGCATCAAGAGCGCCGAGATCCGAATGATTACACGCCGCCTTAAGATGCCAGTGGAAGTTCAGGACATTCCCAACCTGAGCTAGAAACTCCAGAATCGGAATGGAGAGGAATGGGACATCCTCCGGTGGAACAACAAAGAACCAGAACAGGCCATGCATGTAGCCGGCAACCCCCGGGGCGTCACAGTCAGAGGCCGTGACTGGGTTAGACGGATCCGAGTAGCACGCGTCGCCTGTAATGTCCACCGTCCACGTAGGATGGGGCTCAAGCTCACTCCTGAAGAGAGCCCGTTTGCAACTGACCCCTCCGGAACGCAGAATCAGTTGACGCCAGCGGGCCAGCTGCTTGCTCATCAGAAGGTCGCAGCGAACGAGAGAGTTGGGCCCCTCCTCCGGCCTGGACTGAAGAGAGTGTGGACGGTAGAGACCGTGCATAACGTTGCGCCCAGACAGGTTGATGGCCCGGAGATGCTCCAACAAGCCACAGAGTGAGCGGTATAGGTGAAAAGGAAGGGTGCCCTCCAGTGCCTGCTCAATGGCTGCCCCAGCACGGAGCAGCTTGTTCTTAGGCACCACGACGATGCCTAAGCCGCAGACGACGATGACCCCAACCCACGGACACCACGTGCCGAGAGATCGCTTCTCGTCTATGGCCATGACAGCGCCCACATCAATAGTCAGCTGCCGCCAGATGCGCACCGCGCTCATGGCGCGGCGGACCCCGACCACGAAGAACTGAGGGTCGTCGGTGAAGACGTACGCAGAGTAGAGACGCAGTTGAGGGCACACGTATCCTTCCGGAATGTCAGCAACTGTGAGGGGGGCAGGCAGCGGATCGAGGCGTGCCGACGCCAGACGCGAGTGTGCCAAGATATCGGAACACGGCTCGCCGAGGCGTCGCTGAAAATCCAGCCGAGACTGAAGCCACAGAAGCTCGCCCTGCGAAAGCTCTCCCTCGCGCGCAAGGCGGCCGGGATGCTCATCAGCATCCATCGATTCACGGAAGAGTGAAAGCAACGCATCACTGAAGCGCTGAGCTATGTTCGACGCTGGATGAGTTCCAAACCCCATGCGCTTTTCCAAAACAAAGAGAAGAGGCCGAGGCTCACCGGATGTCGACGGGCCTAGGAACAGATGGCTCTGCTTATGGAGCTCCGAGCTTGACATAGCGAGTTGCTGAAAGTGATCTTTGAAGTCATCTCCAAAACCGTAGACCACGAATCCTAGAATGCGGCCAGCACGATTTAAAACAGCTACGTCGCGCATGACTGAAGAGAGCTCGGGCTTCACTTCTTTCGGCCACTTCGAGAATGTTCGGGCTGTCGTCTCGGGAAGGGTGGCGGCTTCACGAGGCAGCCCTCGCAGGCGGAGCCAGTGCGCAAACTCTGGCCTCGCTGCTGCCTCGAGCGCGAAGTGGCGAGGGTAGTGGTAGAGGCGAGAGGCGTCGTTGATGGAGATGGCCTGAAGCCCAGAGGCGTCATAGGTGGGCGTGCGAGGCCCGCCACCCTCCGTGGTCTCTCGCCAGCGGTCAAGTTCCAACTTGCGTGGCGCCGCACCCTTACCCAGAAGGTAGCACGGAAAGTACAGAAATTCGAAGGAGGTGGAGTAGTATGCCAAGCTGGGCTGACTCTTCCGCAAGAGTTCACGCTGGATCGACGCCCAGCCATGGGGCGCTGACGAGAGGTGCGGTACGAAGACTGCCTGCAGCTCGACATCCGCTTCTAGTCGCACCCCTTCGAGGATGTAAGAGACGAGGGTCTGGTCAGGATAATGCGACAGGCGGCGCTTCAGGTAGTCCAAGTGAAACTGGGTTTCAATCGTCTCTCCATAGTCAGCCACCACACAGCAGTGCGAGCGCCGCCTAGTACAGTCGTAAACGCGGCCCACTGCCCACGGCTGGACCTCAGTCTGACCAATGGCGATGGGAGACGGGCGGTCGCGCTGGACCAGATCAGGCGCCACGCCTCTTCGGAGCTGCTCGTCGACAGAGTTCATATCGTCTAACGCTTGGCAGAGCCAACACTCCACACGCGCTAGGGCCTCCGGAAGAAGGATGGCACGCCAGCTTGAAACGCAGACCGGCTCGTCGTCGGCCGGAGGCGGCTGTGACGGAGGAGGTGGCACCCAAGGAGTGCGCAGCGGCTCCGGCACTTTGGACAGCTGTACCCGGTCAAGCCGCGAGTCGTCCAAGTCTGGAAGGCACTTCATGAGACCCTCAGGACAGGTGGAGGCGTCAAATGGCGAGATCCTCTCTGCCCAACCCTCGAGGAGGGTGGAGCCCTGCTCAACAGCTGCCACGAAGCTGGACCTGAGCAGCTCTTCCGCGGTGGAGAGCGTAGCAAGGCGAGAGGCGACCTCCGCGCCATACTCTGGCTCAGGGCGTGTCATCATCGAGGCAACCTCAGTAAGCCCAAACTTGAACGACGGCGCCCCGTCCATCGGAGCATCGGGCAGAGAGCTGACTGGATGGACAAACATCTGCGCAGCTGCGACTGAGCGCCGAGCAAGATCTTCAGAGGCTGTGCCCCGTAGAGCAGCCAGCGTGCACCACATAAAGGTGACACCTGCCGCCATAGCCTTCAGCCGCTGTGCCGAAGTGCGACAGACCTGGCTTGGTG
>CATOSE010000160.1:0-63933 GCA_951812265.1 Taphrorychus bicolor | reverse complement strand
ATTCAGACTGTTTGATCCTATATATAGTATACAGGGTGTTACAGGACGAAACGTACATACTAATATGAGAGATAGGTTTTGAACATGCCAACACATTTCAGTATTACAAAAGGTCGGAACTCATTACTTACTGTTATACAGGGTTTTGTATAAATTTTGCCCAAAATAAAATCAATCACGTCTGCAAAAATTCTGGGAAAGACAACTACTACATCAGACAACTATATAAATGTGTAATATTTATGGGGTAATGGTCACCAATAAATAAACAAAATAGTAAGATTTATTTGTATTTGAAATTATTCATCTATTATGCTTGTTTGTTATTATTCTCTCATTTTCTGTCATTTTTTTGTCATAGATATCAAGAAATGGTACAATAAATAAGAAGGTATGCAAGTTTAAACCTAGTAAGTCATTTGTAACGCAAAACGCAGTTGATTACAATATTAAAAAATTGTAAAAAAAAACCGAAAGTGCGACAAACTTAAATTCTGGCGATTTCTTATTGTCTGGAGTTTGTGAACTTCACATCTATTGAATAAGTTTTAAAAAATCGTATACTGCGTGTTTGTTTTGCGACTTCATGAAAAGAACAACTTTATTAGTCCGGCTTTGGAAACTTTTTGTTACCTTTCTCGGTTCTTGTCCTCCAACGTCTCACGCACATGTAATTTGAATTCATTTATGGAAAAATTCTGAGAAATATGATTGATTTTTGTTTTGGACAAAATGTATACAAAACCCTGTACATCAGTAAGAAATGATTTCCGAACTTTTTTAATATTGAATATGTGTTGGCATGGACGAAACCTATCTCCCATATTAGTATGTACATTTCGTCCCGTAACACCCTGTATAATACCTATAAAGAAAAACATTATTAGAACAATTTGAAGAAGAGCTGAATAGGTCCCAGGGCAAGAACCTATAAAATGTAAAAAAAGTGATCTTCGACGTGGGTGCCAGATCCAGAAGTCAGACCTAGATGACTCAATGTGTTAAAAAAAAAGCCAAATGTGGACGATTAGATCTAGGAAGGTGATAACGTAGCATTATCGTGAGCCAATTTGGTGGCTCACTGGGATGACTGAGTGCACGAACAACCAAGAAGGAACGTTGGTTAGAAAATTCTGGGCCTGATGGAGGCCCTTATCAGAGCGAAGACACATACAAAGTTGTCAATCATGAGAATGGTACACCACATGCATGCAGAACGGTAACATAACGGTAGTCGTGAATCGATTGATTAACGCACGACTGAAATAGGTTGCAAAATGATAGAGAGGATCTACATGCAGGAAATTAGCAATATAATATCTTAATAATAAAAAAAATTAATGTGAAAAATCGGCATAAAATATGTCAACAAGTTGATGGTGTCCAGAAGACAAGAAAGTATCTGCAAAAGATCTATAGAAGAACGTAGAAGATTGAACATAAAAGGTGACAATGTGTGACATATCTTTAACATAGTGAGATAAATTTGGATATTGAAGAGCGAAGGTGGTAATCCAGTTCAAGAAGAGGTGCAGAAATGGTTTATAGCAAACCAAGCCTGCATTAAATGTGAAACTGTAATATTTTGGTTGTAGGATAAGCATTATATTTTACTAGGAACACAAAGGAAAACGCTTAACATATTCAAAAGGGTTAGCCAATAGTTAGAAAGTTAAAAAATAAGTCGGACTCAATCTGCAGAACCTGTGTGAACATTTTTAAATAAAATGTTCTTCTAATTCGGCACATGTTGACGTTTTGACCTGCAGTATGGTATTTTTAAATATGAGAAATACGGTGACAAGTAAATGGAAAAAAATTAAAAAGAAATAAGGTCTGTTTGATTTTTCTGTATCTAGGGGAATTACAGTTGCATTATAAAATTGTTCAACAGTACTTTGATAAGCCTAAATGTGTTCAAAAGTGAACTGTTCCTCGTGCCTTAAATCATAATTCTTCCTTGACGAAATATTAAGTCTGAAGTGTTAAATTACAACATATTACACATATTATCTTGAAACTAAAATTTTAACATATTCTCATATCTCAAAAAAATTGAACCATATCGCATGCAGTATCAGGTGAAGCTAATAAATATAATGGGCGTTAGATATCCTACGTGCGGAACTTTAAGCACAGTACTGTAATTCCGAAGAGCTAGGTTGCCATGCCGAGTACGGTGATCGTGGGAAATGACCTTTCTTGACCCTGACCCTTAAAGACCCGGCCATGGTTCGAGAAGACCACGAGCGCGAGCCTTACCATACGACTTCGACTTTTTGCTTTCTTTTTCACTTCGGATTATTTAAGAGTTTTTGCGTCAAACTGGGTTGTTGCTGTTGACTCCGGGTAACCTTTTGGGTGTGCTATGGGCTATAAATTCTTTTTTATTACAAGAAGGATGCTATTGTTGATGTGATTTTGTTAAGGTGGACATTGTCTACACTTGTAGAGTGAACTAACTACTGAATGTTTTTTGTTTCTGCCAATTCTGTCATTTATACATGAGGTTGAATAGAATTGTCAAATCTCTCTCTTTTGTTTCTTCTAAAGGGAAGGTTGTATCAAAAGAAAACTTAATTTTAGATATTTTTTTAGTATGGTCCAATGTGTGGCGAATAGTCACTTAGAGTACATACATTAAACTCAAAACAATATCCTTTTAAATGTAGAAAGCCCTGAAAGCTGTGATTCAAAGGAAACGAGTTGTAGGGCAATAATTATATCCTCGCAAGAAACTTGCTAAGAAAGACGTTTCTTCTTTAAACTGGGCCCCCCCCCCGAAAACTTTTTCGTTTTACATTTTAAATGTGTAAAGAGTTAAGAAATTATGTTTTTTTCTGTAAAGGTCAACTGAAAAAAATTAACTCATAAAGCCTTTCTTGCTTCAGTTGGCTTTGCCGACATTTAAAAAATGCCTTCAATCAATTCATACCAAATTCCTATATGTCAGCGATAGTGTATAAAATTGAAGTAATGAATTAAGCTATCAACCGTAATCATATTGTTGAAATGATTATGGTCTTCACCTACCATTTCAATGCGTTAACTAGCTAGTCATCGATTCGGCCTAACTATCCCATTCTGCAGCATTGTAACCGGTCAGTAAATTTTGCGTGTATTTCACCTAAAACTAGAAATAAATCATATAACTACGAAATCGCTTAATAATGCAGGAACTCATAATGGGCAAAACAGATTAACTCAGAATCCCATTCGGCCATTATCTGAATTTAATACAAAATCCGATTACTCCTCGCATCAAGTGTTATTGACGTTTTATATTACGTTACATCGCCTGCTGTTGCCAATAATAATTAACGTCAGTTTTTGTTTTTAACGGTAAAAATACTGAACGCCATTCGTTTGAGCTGTTAGTAGGTGAATAGATTCAAACAAGTGTTGATTTTTTCTATTATTGTGCATTTGGTGTGAGAGTTCACATTGTTGACTACAAACAAACGACAAAGTAATTATTATATATCTACGTACATGTAGACATCTCCAGTGTTGTTATGATTAACTTTCTTATAGATAATATCCAGGGCATAGGTATCAAGCATAGAGTAGAATAGGAAAACTATTGGAATTATAAAATTTTTAGCATAAAGAAAATGAGCACGTCTTTATAGGTATTTATAAATTTAATATGTGGAAGGCAGCCTACTTGTAGTGCATCAAATCCGCATTATATTTACCCATTTCCTTGAGCTTTGTCCTTTAGGTTAGTTCAAGTGAGTTGAGGTTTCAGAGTATGAAGGTTGGAAGGACCACTTCGGAAAGAGAAAATAGATATAAGGGCCTGAGCTTATGAGGATTAACCTATAATAAAAAAAAGTTCTAGGGATAAAAAGTGCTCAACTGGTAAAAAATTTATTGCAACAAGGAAAGAAAACACTATGAAGTGGAAATAAGGCACGTGTGAAGGAATTCAAACACGGCAAAATGCAAAATGCCCAACATGTAAGTAAATAAGCAAGAACACAAACTGTTAGCAGGTAGGGTGATTACGATATTTTACTCCAAAGTCAACCGACCTCTAAAATGGTCTCTTCCAAACGAAGGTCCGGAAAGAACGTCGCTGATACCTAATTGGTTAAAGAGGCCTCCAAGAGATACTTACAAGAGGGTAAAGCGGGGGCTCAGGACTGGCTTCTTACGTGGAAGCTAAGTCTGTTCGTGTTCCAAAGATCTGCAAAACGGTTCCAGTCAAAGACGTGACGTTCCTCAGGTTGACCACAAATTTTCTTTTGTAATGCTAATGAGACAGCGAGGCCTGAACTGCAACGTAATTCTGTTTCTCTTCAAGTTTTGTCTTCATTACACCGATTTGGAACGCCATAAACCGGTATTTATATTAGTGGATTATTGTAACCGCAATAAATCAGAACGAGTTCAATGGAATCTCCGAATGGTTTTGATAATCAGCAAAGGACTGTTTCTTTTAAATGGGAAAAAGACTCCTGAACCAAACACTTTTGTCTTCTTGCAAAGGTTGTTTCTTGCAAAGGGGACGGACCAACCTTTGACAACACAAACGAGTTTAAACGAATATTCGTTTATGGACGTATAAAATAAGGATAAGGGTGATTATTACTTCTATAATCTAGATGCTTGCATGAAGGGAGTATGCCAGGTTTGCCTTATTACATTTTGCTTCAAAATCAAATGTGCAAGCTTTAAATTCAGATTTTCTCTTAAATGATACTTTGTGACCTTTTCCGTTTTTCCCTTAGTCTTCAATTTCTCTATTAAGTAATAAAAGAACTTGCTATAAAATATTAAGAAAGATTTTTTAGGCGAAAAAAAAATATATAATTAGGTAGGTATCCAGCTTCAATTGTCTCTCCTGTATGGACAATTCTAAGAATTCAACAACTTTCCCACTAAAAAACTATTTCCTGGCTTATATCATAACAATTTCTAAAAACAAAAAAAAATCCGGTTTTGTGGTTGTCAAACAAAAAGTCATAAACAACATAATGAAAATAAGAATATTAGGGCAAGGAAAAAATATATTTCCAGTTTTAAACCAAATTCTTAAAATAATAAAAACTCAATAATTTATCAACTTGTTGCTAATGTTAACGGAAACATGCTTTTCAGAAAAACGGCGCAAGGAAATAATTTCGTATCAATACTCATTTTTTCAATATTTATTTTCAATAATCATATTTTCATTCAATAATTATCAATCAACATTTTATCCCCCCTCCCCTCTTATTACCTTGTCAGCCGTATAAAATAATTTGACTTAACTCATCATTTTTTCGTAAGAATTGTGTTAGTAAATCTCAGGAACACAGAGTACTCTAAACAAATCTCTATTCCTGTAAGTTAACAAAATGAGAGACCTACCCAATAAAAATACACTAAGTTTGTTTAATAGTAGTTGAAATACATTACGCAGCATAACAATAGCACCAGCGCAATTACGTTTCTTTTTTATTGCCAATTTCCATACCCAAAAGCATAAAGTATTTTCATATATTATTTACTCACATGTTATTTATTAATCAGGATAGAAATTATGGTTTTACTCCTAAAAATCCATTTTAATGATGGTGCTCGACAAAAACAACTCAACCATTATCTAGCAACAAGCACGTGCTTTTGGTTAATACTAAAAATTCTATCAATATTTAATGTTTTAAATATCGCTATACCCCCAGAAAGAAGTATGAAAGAGGGCAAAATATTGGAACTAACCAAAAAGACGATGATTCGGCGCTAATAGGGAAAGAGTTAATGGAATTCACAAGTTGTAAGCAATTTCTCAAAAAAATAAAGAACTTTGCGACACGAGTAAGAAAGGAAGACACCGAAAACTTATAACCAAATTGCAAATGGATTTGAGATTGAATAGGTGAATTCTCTCAAAAAATAGCAATATTACCTACCGAAAATTGATAACCCCGCCTAAGCTCTTCAAGCACCACAAACCCAGAAGATAGAAGATATATTCCTGGAATATTCTATGAATATTTAATTAGAAATATTGTATAATGTAGAATTATTTTAATTGAATATTCCAGGAATATCTATTTTAAACTTTAACCGTGTGATAAATATATTTCTGGAATATTTTGCATTCTAAGATTAATTCAATCGCATTCATATTCTGGGAATAATTAATTTAGATAATTCAACATTTCATCTGAAATCAATCACTACTAGTATATCGTTGCTTTCTGTTAGCGACTCTAGAGTATTTCCATTGTCTGATTTCTTAATAAGAGTATAAGAAAATAAATAATTTCCGAGTCGCTAATCGAAAACGTATCATATTTACCAATGAAGGACCAACCAATCTGATTGTCAGGAGTAAAATTTAGTAAATTTTTTTACTATTATTTTGAAAGAAAATAACAAAAAAGAGAACAAAAAACCGTTGGATTGACTCCAATCAGTCTAGTCCTTCTAAAGTGATCGACGGTTGGAAAATGACATAAAGAACAAATACCTCCCCACAGTCCCCACCACCCTTTGTAAATTTCATAAAACTGATGATAATTTCTTTTTGCTGTTTTTGATCCGAATGAGGCAATTTCAATTTTCTATGAACGTAATACGAGTGAAATTAGTCCTATAAGTAGATTTTGTCCTAAATGCCTCCAAAGCACATTCTAAAACCTAAAAATAGACCATCGAAGGAATCTATCCGTCAAACTATTGAACCTATGTGACTTTCTTTGGTGGGAGGTGCAAGAGGACGTCAAAAAGAACAAAAAAACTGTTGAATTTACCAGTCGGTCCACACGTTCTAAAGTAACAGGTGGTTAAAGTTGGAAATTGCACACAAAAAAGAAATATCTGCGATCAAAGCAACTTAACTTAATTTAAATATTTTCTGCTTTCCATATAACGAAAATAATACTTTTTCTCATAAAGAAATTAGTTTTCTCAGAATTAGTTACTCTGTATGAAACCTTAGTGCGTTACTTCAACACACATCATCTTGTGTAATAATTTTCTTAAAAGAAAAATGTATTCTATTATAAGAAACTTTATTTCCAAGGAAGAAAATGTCGAATAGTTAATTTATTTAAGGAATGAAACAATATAATTATTGTTAAACCAACAATGTCTTAAATTTACAAGATCGTTTTCTTAGTTGGAAAAGACCTAAAATATGATGTGTTACTTCAAAACAAAACTTTTTTTGAATGAAGCTTAACATTTCCTCTGTTCTAGAAAAAGTTTATATTTGTTTTCATTGATTTATATTCGCCTTTTTATTCGGTTTCATTCATGGTTTTTCTATTTTATTTATTTTTCTATTGCAATTATTATCTCTCCTGCTCGCTGTGGCAGTTCTACAATTAAGATTCCGGCAATTTTGTTATTTGTTCCTCCCCTAAATCACCAACAAAATACCGAAATTAACTTTACTGCTGTTTGGAATTGCTTGCGTTTTCTTCTACTATAAACATTTCTGTCTTCTCTTTCTTGCCATAATTTTTTCTTTGTCCAACTTTTTCTCTTACTGTTTTCTTTATTTTCAAATATTCGTTGTTACGTTTTGTACAAATGTTTTGTTATTTTAATTTTTTTTTCCTCGATCTAAATTGGATTTTTAGGTCGAAGAGAAGATATCACTTTTGATTCTCTTGAGAGAATTGTAATACAAAATTGTTTTTTTTTAAGGAACGACTGATTGAACTTTATGCTAATTTGTAATACATATTATAATAAGAAAAATTTGGTACAAAACTAGAAACATTTTAAATTTATTTCTTTACTTGCAAATTTTCGATAATTTTTTTAGTTTTTTCCACTTTTCTTCTTCTAATTTTTATTTTTATCTTAATATTAATTTTGTTGAAATAATGTTAATTTAAATTTTGCCAAACACTCCAAATTTGTATTCTTACACACTTTAAGTGTTTTTTCACGTAATTTGGCCTTATCCTAGCCTGACTTTTTCAAAAAACATTAAAATTGTTATTTTTAGGTAAAATAAGTTATTTGCAAACAATTTTAGTTCTAATTCTAATATGAATTTCTTAAAAGAGTTCAAATTTGCATTTTTAGACAAAAGTATCGCTCCTTGTCATTTTTATACAATTATGCTACTGGAATTGCTTAGAAGCTTTTATCCTGAATTTTTGATGCTTTTAGTAATTTTTAATTGATTTTGGCCATATACTTTTAATTTTTTTCGAAATTTCTAAATTTGTATTTTTACACACTTAGAGTCATTTTTTACGTATTTTGGCTTAATCATTTTGGCCTGTCTTTTCCAAAAATGTCAAAGTGGTCATTTTTTTGATCAAATGATTCACTTTTAAACAATTTTAGCCCTAATTCTATTGTAAATTTTTTGAAAGACACAAAATTTGCATTTTTAGACGCTCTGTGTAATTTCCACCAGTCTTGATCTTAATCCTAACATGAATTTGGCTAGAAACTTTTAATCGGAATTTTTTGATAGTTTGATTAATTTTTATCTGATTTTAGACGTTGAATTGAATTTTTTTCAAAGCCTCCAAATTTGTATATTTACCCTCTTTAAGTCATTTTTCACGTATTTTGGCTTAATCATTTTGGCCTGTCTTTTCCAAAAATGTCAAAGTGGTCATTTTTTTGATCAAATGATTCACTTTTAAACAATTTTAGCCCTAATTCTATTGTAAATTTTTTGAAAGACACAAAATTTGCATTTTTAGACGCTCTGTGTAATTTCCACCAGTCTTGATCTTAATCCTAACATGAATTTGGCTAGAAACTTTTAATCGGAATTTTTTGATAGTTTGATTAATTTTTAACTGATTTTAGACGTTGAATTGAATTTTTTTCAAAGCTTCCAAATTTGTATATTTACCCTCTTTAAGTCATTTTTCACGTATTTTGGTCTTAATCCTAGCCTGACTTTTTCAAAAAACAAAAATTGTTATTTTTACGTAAAATGGGCCTTTCTCCAAAAATTTCAGTTCTGTTTCTAATCTAACATTCTCCAAGACTTCAAATTTGCTGTTTTGAAGCTTTTAGGGATTTTTAATTGATTTTGGCCATAAACTGAATTTGAGTTTCTCCAAAGCCTCCAATTTATTCCTTTATCAGCAAATTTTGTATAATATTTTTAGTTTATTCTACTTTTCTTAACTTAATTTTTATTTTTAACTTTAAATGAATTTTGTTGAAATATTGTTAATTTAATTTTTGCCAAACACTTCAAATTCGTATTCTTACACACTTTAAGAATTTTTTACGTATTTTGTCATTAATCTTAGCCTGACTTTTTCAAAAAACATAAAAATTGATATTTTTAGGTAAAATAAGTTTTTTTACACAAAATTTTAGTTCTAATTCTAACTTAAATTTCTCCAAGACTTTTTGCATTTTTGACGCTTTTGGTAATTTTTAATTGATTTTGGCCATAATCTTAATTTGAATTTTTTCGATTTTTTTAAAGGAAAGAAAAATAGATGACATAAGACATAGTTCAGTCAGGATTTGTTTTGGAAAATAAAGAAGTTGATATAAAGATATCTTGGGAACGATTTGAGGCTCCACGAAATTCATTAGACCATCGTGTTAGTTAGTTCGGGTTAGTTCAGCTTTGTTCAGGTTAGTGTATATTTTGCAAAATAGCAAAATTATTCAATATCTTGAGAACGGTTTGAGGCTACCAAGATTTCGATAAACGACTGAAAATTTAACTAAATCTTAGGATGGCTTGAGGCTCAAAAAAAAATACATAAGCAAAAATGAGTTATACACAAACAGAAAATTCGTGAGCGATTTTGGAAAATGAAAAATTGTATAAATATCTCGAGAACTGTTTGAGGTTTCAAAACTTGTACTGAACCATTTTTTGAATTGGAAATAATTAGCTAAAAATTAATACAAACTTCATGGGTTATCTAGTTTGGAAAGTTAGAAAATCATTAAATATTTTGAACACTTGGTGAAAATAAGCTATAGGCTGGTCCAAAATACCATTGAGATGGTTGGAATGGTCTGGACTCACAATAGTATATTAAGATACAAGTTTCATAAAAAAGTTCATTGTTGCACCAGTCCAAGTTTGCAAGCTCCTAGTTTTGCAATGGAAGTGTGCAACATAGAGCCTTATGAACTAACTTATACTATTATCTCTATTGAGAAAAATATTTTAATTCATATTTTTAATAAATATAAATTTATGTTTCTCCATTATGTACCTTTTAATATCGATAAAGGTTGGTAGGCACGACAAACCTCCCCACTGTCACCGTTTCCACTTAAATTAACATTAGATTTTTACATGAATAATTATCCATAACTTTCATGAAAAAGAATGAAACAAGAAATCAGTTATACTCGTCCAGAAAGCAAAAGGTTGCAATAAATGCTGTAAATATAGTGTGCCATGATTACCACATCGAAATAATTCTATTTAGTCTCATTTTAAATCTTTATTTAAAATAACATTGGATTAGTTACCGCTAGTCTATATATACACTATCAATATTACAAGACAAAAACAAAACGGGTGTCGAAAAGATCTTCATTTCCGTAATGTTTTGACGTCATAAAAGTGGGGGAAAACTGTCATATTAAAGCCGAAATAGAAAAATAATAAAATAATCATTAGTCATCTTTTCAATAGCATGCAATTACTAATTTTTGAGCAAGCTGATCTGGAATGGTACTAGTTCAAACATATAATTGTAAATCTAATTATTATAAAGATTGAATTATATGATTGTTAAAAACCTATATATTTTTAGTAAATTTGTAATGACACTGCGTACAAATTGTTCATGGAGTTTGGCAATAAGAAATCAATTAAATTTAGGGCAGGTATTGTTAAGCTCTATTGTGCATAATTCGGTAACAGTTTGACCTGAACTAATCTGAACTATCCAGGCACCACCTCATTTTTTGTTTTTTTGTAACAGGAGAGAACTAATACATAATTCATTGTCGGAAAACGTTCCAATGACTCACACGATCCAAATTTTTGCAAAATAGTAGTGCTTGGATATTAAATAATAACCACATAGTAACAGTTTACTATCCAGTCACCACCGTATTTTTAGTTTTTATGTGGAAATTTAGCTCAAATATGCTTAAAAACAGAAATTTAATAAATAACCCATTGTAGGAAAGCCTGCTATTTTTTCACACACCACTATTTTAAGTAAAAAAAGTTTAGTGTTCAGATATTAAATTGATACATCCTATTGTTACTAACCTGTTGGGTATTATCGTTAGTGGACCGCTTTTGTCTAAAACAAGTTGGTCAGCAGAAATCTTGAGTTGGTTTGTTTATTTGTTTATTTTTTTTTAAGTTAAGTTTTAGTTTAGTTCAGGTTTTACCCTGCGCGGTTTGGAGACCACGCAGGTAGGAACTCCTCTTACGTAGGAACGCTGGGATATATCCTAAACATTCGTAGTTGTTTAACACCAACTACTATAGAATGATAAACAGAAAGACATGATGATGATACTACATTACTACAACCAAAACTTCAGATTTCTAACTTTAATGGTTTCTAAAAATGTAGTATTGCAAATTTTTGGGACACTCTATAGCCTCTAAATCAGAAATCAAGACACTGTTTATAATAAAGTGAATTGAAACTTACAAAAAAAAATATGTCGGTAAACAAAAAAAAAAGGAAAGTGAAATGTTACAGTATTATTTGGGACGCCCTATACTATCTACAACAGGACCAACGCTTTATTTTTCATAAAACTAATCGAATTAACGCAATAAATTAATTGATATCGATTTATATGCTAATCTTAAATGCAATATTAAAACATTTTTTTGGGACACTCTATAGTATCTAAAACGTAAATCTATGCCCTATTTATCATAGAACTACTAGAGACAGCGAATAAAATCGATTACTATTGATTTATATTTGAAAAGTCGATATTTCTATGTTAAGCATATGGGGCTCTCAAACCGGCCCAAAAACTTTTGGGATCAAAATCGAGCATTGTGGCCTTTAATAGCTGATATCTCGTTTCGATGAAAATTTATCCGAAAATCTATAAGAAGAGCTAAGGAAGTAGAAGAATAGAGCTACATGTAGAGCCTATTTACGAATGTCTGCCTAGAACACTAACTTAGCACGGGTGGCCCAAATATAAGGTAAACATTTTGCAATTTTTTGTACTTTCTCGAAAACCGTGAAAGGCAGCTTCTTTCTGATTCATGCATCTGATAGTCCTCAACGACCTCTTCATACATCATATTAACCTTCATATCGAAAAACCTTACCGTTTCCAAGATAAACAGGAAAATGTAAAAATTCCAAAAATTTCAAAGTAGGTCAAAATATTCGACCGAAATTCATTGTCATATATTTTATCAAAAATAGTCTCAAATGAAAGAGGAGACAACAATGTGTAAAAAATTTGCAATTTTGGAATTTTCAGTACTTTCCTTCCCCTTCAAAATGGCGCCTAAAACGTAATTTTTTCACTTTTTATGGACAATTTATTACTGATTTCATCTTAATTCGAAAACTAAACATGGTATAACGATGTTGTTGACACCAATGCATAGAGCATTCACGACCACAAAACACCTGCATAATTTGTCATTCAATGCTTTTCATTTAGTTGGCGTAATGTAATGTTCGATCAAATAAAAACATTAGGTAATTTTCACACAATTTTAACAATTTTTCACTTTCTATGAGACTGTTATTAAACTACCCAAAACAGTAATAAACTTTTTGAGCAGTATTTGAGACGACTCACACTTATTTGAGATACTATGGTGCTATTGTCATAAATGGCTTTGCTATAAAGTGGCAAATAAAACTCTACCTCTATCAATGAGAAATTTAATTATTTAAACCTCGGAAGCTAAAAGCGATAAAATCGAACATTTAGTACCAGTAGAAAGGTCGTCTACTGGTACTCCATATATTTGGTTTCAGCGCACTTTAGAAAAAATAACTAAAATGTAGCAAAAAAGTGTCAATAAATTTAAAAAGTTTCCAAAATAGAACCTTTGGTACCCGCGGAAAGTTCTGGACCTCTAGCCCGTCCCATAAAGTTGCCTCATACCAAATTTCAGATTTCTAGCTCAAACGGTTCCTGAGATATCGGCATAAAACCAAATGTTTTCAGGCGGCCATCTTGGATTTATAAAAATGTTATTTTTGACGAATTTTACGTAAGGGAGACCTACCACTTGATTTTGAACTCGATATCACCATCGGTTCAATGAAACAGCTATAACCTAGGTACCGTCTGCTACATAGCTATGTCAGCTATATTATTATTCATGGTAATACCCGTCGTAAATTTCTTCTTCTTCTTGTGGTTCCTATCCGTTACGGATGTTGGCAATCAGCATGGCGAGCCTAACCTTGTTTACGGCAATGCGGAAGAGTTCGGTTGATGTTTTTCCGGTCCACTTCCTGAGGTTATGCAGCCAAGATATTCTTCTCCTTCCTGGACCTCTTCTTCCATCGATTTTTCCCTGGATGATTGTCTGGAGTAAGGAGTACCTGTAGTCGTTTCTCATGATGTGGCCCAGATATTGCAGTTTTCGGATCTTGATGGTGTTCATAATTTCTTTTTGTTTATTCATCCTTCTCAGTACCTCTTCATTAGTGATATGTTCGGTCCATGATATCCTCATCATTCTTCGATAGAGTCGCATTTCGAAGGCTTCTATTTTCTTGGATGTGTTTTCATTGAGTGTCCAAGATTCCGTCCCGTATAAGAATATATTTTATTGGTTATCATGCAAATCATATATTTGTTTTTTTTTTGCAATTCAATTCTTAGAATATTACTGAAACCATAGGAAGTGTTACTAAAAACAACGCATTACAAAAAAAAATAGTATTTACTGGAAAAGTTATGAGCAGTTGAAAAAGTAAATCACTGCAAAGAGTTTTTCGCTTATTGGCAAAAGATTCTTTAAATATTTAAGTAATTGAGAAGTTAAAAAGTTAAAAATAAACCAACAACATAATACAATTTGATGTCCTTAAGCAACGTTTGGAACCATACTTATTTGTGATAAATCACTCATTTATTTTTCAGTTTATATTTTAAAAACGTACACCACCCTATTGAAAAATAACTCTCAACTAAATATTTGCATCCCCTGCTCATTTTTTTCCTATACCATCTGTTCTAGGGCTGAAAGTGCGTTTTAGCCGGCAGGCGAGACCTTCAAAAAGGCAGATCCTTCATCGGGCCCGATTTTTTAAAGTTCCAGGTGGCCCGGTGACAAGTTATGATCGATGTGCAGTTACGGTTTTTTGGATTTAAGTATTAAGAGAGAGAGCTAGCTAATGCCCTTTCGTTGTTTAAACAAGTTAATTGTTACTTTTTTCGGGGGTTACCGCCGCCGCCGAAAACGCTTTCAATAAAAGGCGGAATGATTGATCGAGCCAATAAGACTTTGTGTAAGCGATTGAGTTGTCGCCCTCAGAACACAATTTGCCTAATTTGCATCCTGATGCGTATTTAATCTCGTTTCTTGGGCGCAAAAATTTCTCTCCGCTTTGACAGTGATCTATTAGATTTTAAGATTGTTGCGTGCCCAGAAATAATAATATTCAAATTAAGTTTCGCTTGATCTAAAGAGAGGGACCAAGTCGCCCTTTCGTTTCAACAGCTCATAGCGAAAGAGAAAAGTAATATAATAAACAATTTTAAAAAGGACTATTTTGATAATCACAATTTACAAAAGTCACTCGCCCCGCTGGAGACTATTTTCTATTAGTCTTGTTTTCTCCGTCTGCCATAACATGCACGTATAGGATTACATTTGGCAATAATACTTTTACTGTTATGTGCCCTGGAGGCATTATTTGGAAAACGGACAAAAGGGCATTTTATGATCCACAATACATCTGTTATCCTTTGTCCGGCGAGGAGATGTGATTACGGGTATTACGTTTGAAGGGGTTGGAACAACCCCTTTGCGATATTGCTACGCTATCTCATACAGGCACGTTGGAGGCAATAGTTTCCACTAAATAATATTTGGTAACTTACATAGATATTTCGTGGGATTTTTAAAACTTCATATAACTTTCCCATAAGTTTATCTACACGGTGTCCCAACTGTGTGTCAAAGACCAAAATCCTACTTATTCTTAGATTAAAAGTAAGAAGCTACATGCGAAAGTTGCAGGCTTGCACACTTTACCACATAAATTAAGATTGTGGCGAAGAATTTCCTAAAACTTAAAAATTTTTCAACTTTGATGGGTTGTATGTCTAAAACAGAATTTCCACTTCTTTCTTTTCTGGACGTTTCTTCAAAACAACCTATCAAACTCCTCTAGCTTATCTGGTTCTTTCCTCAAAATGGGTGATTTTTAAAATAACTTTCTACATATATAATATTGTTTTCGTGTAATAAGTAGTACATTTTATAATATTGCAGATACCACTCCTCGACCGCCAACCATGAACCACTCAATTTATCATAACAAGCCGCCTCCTCTGGTGATAGGACCTAAACCGGCGGACAAAATATCTGGCCCCGGGGCCGGTTTTATGAGTAGTTACCTTAAATTTCTTCAGGGAGAACGTGATACATCGCCACCACCAGCCATGAGAGGTAATAATCAGGATATTTATCTATCAGGTCACTTATGTTCACCCGACGCCATGACCTAGAAAATATTAGAGATGGGTTTTCACCCGGTTTTTTCATTTTTGAGGGTTTATTCCCTGCACACATCCGGGAAAATTCCGGGTTTATTCCATTATAACCTCTAAATTTAACTTTTTCAATATGCTTAACTCCTACCAATTAAGCAATAATTAGTTGGCTTGTGCAGCTTGAAGCTTATAATCAATTGACTAGCGTTTAGTTTATCAAAAATCAAACCAGAATCTGGATTTATTGAATTCTAATCTAAAATCTAACCTTAAATCTCTGCTTAAATCTTGAAACTGCGGGGTGCTTTCAAGTAAAGATGGGAAAAAAACCCGGGTAAAAACCCTAAATTGGGTTTAAAGGTTTTTTGGGAATTTTTCCTTCGCCCATCTATAGAAAATATAGACAAAATCAGCGAACTAGTACCTATATTACATCTAGGGACCTCCGCTTGTTTTACAGTTTTTGTCCCCCCTTTTTTTCGTAATGGGTCACTTAAAAATGGTGCCGATAACTGCTTGAATTGACGTCACTTGGCGTCTTACTGGCGTCCTCTACTGGCAAATGATTAGAAGTCGTAATTCGCCTCTTGATCATTCCGGAATTACGTCATTTGACATGTTTACCCCCTAAAGCAATATGGCGGACTAACCTATTTAAATGTCAGACAGAACTTAAGTTTCATCTTGATCATCATGTTTCATGTTTGATTAGAGGTATTTGTAATATATTCTAAATTGTCTCTTTTAGGCAAAAGCTCCAAAGCAAAATGTAGCTATAGTTTTGTAGTTGAAGTACCGAAAAAGTACTAAGACATGAAGACAAATATGTTCTTCATAATTAATTAACTGGGAGCGGTGTCGGCGTCTTACTATTTTCTTATTCTTTAATTTATTTATGTGTCATTATAAGTTATATATAAAGGTAAAGATAATGTTAATAAAATGCGAGTAATAACAGAAAAATATTGTTTTAGTGAGGATATATCATTCTAAAAGAAAAAACGACATTAGTAGAAGCATTCAGTATTCCTATTCCTTAAAAATTAAGTAATTAACTATAAAATTTGTAAAAGATATGATAAACATCAATTAGTTGTCAAATCGACGTCAAAATGGCAGGTGCGGGTTGTGTAAACATTAGAACAGCGTTTTCGGATGGCCTTTCTAAGAGTATACTTAATCTTAATTTTAATTGAAAAAAAAAAGGATAGAAGTACTCGCAGAGCGCCGTTGATCCGTCACCAGAAAACCCCGTTTAAAATCTCGCGCATGCGCAGTTTGTATCAAACCTACTATTGGCGTATTCCAATGCCTACTAAGGACGTTCTAATCCCTAACATGGGCTCCATAGGAGACTGGCCGCATACTTCTAGAAGGTATTTGGCACGAATACAACTATTTTCTTACTAAAGACGTTTCTACCTCTAGGATTTATTTTGCACTCCTCATGGCTGACCTGCACACAACTCAAAAAACATGTTTTCAAGGAAGTTCATTCCAATTTCAACATCTCCGGTGAGAATTATTTGATTCAACCACTTCTCACCGACGAAATTACGAATTAAATTACGTGCATACCTCCGGACTCCACAGGCTAAAGTTGGGGCATGCGGCAGCCCATTTCAGTAGCTAACTTATAAAATATGAATCCGGTTGCAATGTTAATGTTGGCTCATCTTCCACACGGACAAAATGAGCATGCACCCATACCTGCATTTCCCTAAAATTAAATTGGAAAAGTCTTCTTTGCGCAATGATAGAATTAAGCAAGAAGCCTAAATTTGTATTCACCCTTTGCAGCAGGGGTTGTGTTTTATCGGCCATTGTTCGGTATTTCCCCCCTTCAAATAGCTTTCGGTGCTTTCAGGAATAATTTAATACGTATTTTTGTTGTTTATGTGATTACGGAATTGTTTTTCCGTTGTTTTATTTATTTAGACAAAGTACGGGTAAAGTAACAGTTATAATCAACGGTGCCCGACCAAAAAGGCTTGAGGGCACATTAAATTAATTTAATATGTGTTTCCATTAAAAATAATGTACAAGATAAATAGGAAAAGGGGTTCATGCACGACCAAATCGCACTGTATGAATAACAATTAATAACTCGTTTGGGCAAAATAATAAACAAATTAATTATTATCGTCTGTCTTTTTCTCTCGTTCGTTTAGGACGGCAGCCAGTTTTAGCCCGTGCCTTACGTGACCCGCATGGAAATGCTTATATGCGAAATTCGATTTCGCCATTTTAATAAAAAGCATCAAACCATTTCGCCAGGCAAAGGGATCAAGTTCGCGGAGGGTTTATATTGATTTATTTGCACTGTGTCCTCCGCTATTTCCCATCGGTATCAAACAGTGATTGAAGCTGCGTCGACTATGATTAAGTATAATGTAGCTTTTGTTTCGACATCAACGTTCGTACATTAATTTTCTTAAAAAAGTGATTTATTGCAGGGTTATCAGCAAAATTTCTCCGCTTTAACGAAATTATCGATTTAACTGCATCATTGAGAGCATCAGGAAACTACTTAAGAGTATGACACAATTATAAATTATTGACGACAGGCATTGTAGGATGTAATTAATCTAGCAAATTGTCACCGATCGTTGAAGTGCAGGTAACAGAATAATGCCAACCAACAGCTGAAATGTAGATGGAAACACATTTTCGTTTCTCAATAATAGACCTCATAAAAGATTAACTTTTAAGGCGATTTACATAAATATTCGTTTGGAGCAGAAAAGATAGAAAAGGCGAAACGATCGGTTCGACAGAGATAACGAACAGTTCATTTATCTCCAAACAAAGTAACAAAATTGGTTTCAGGTTTGCTTGAAGTTGAGAGTATTGGAGCGTTAGCGTTAAAGGGCTCATTAACGGTAACGCAAATGTTTGCTTAGATCTGTGTCTTGTTTGAAACCTGTCTTCGGAGTTTAAGTCATAAATACGACTATTACACAGTGCTTACCTCATTTAAGGATCATTATCGTACACTATTAATAACTCCCAACTGTTAATTATCTCTATAAAATGCATTTAAGAAAGATGACTGTTTTATACATATTATAATGGCTGTCGTTTAAAGATTACCGTGACTTTAAGAGAATGTTAAAAAACAACGGGCGAATACAAAAACTCCATTTCTCCTATCTCTGTTTCCCTTCATAATTCGCCGTGCACTCGCTTCCAGCCACTCCAAGTTTTATAATCATTACATTACAATGGCCACATTTTAACTCCAGTTTGTTTACTTGTTATTGCCGAAACAGTTAAATTCCTTATTTTTTTTGTGTGTTATTAGAAAATTAAGTTTTAAATTTAGATTTGGATCCGTCGGAATCTCGTTTAGCCACTAAAATCGATAAAGCTGGATCCTTTGATAATTTGCTCCCTCTTCGTCCAATAATCATAAAGCCCTATAAATTTAATAGGAATAAATGCGTTCATGTATCATAACCATCCCTACTATTACTACTAGGTACTAGTGACTGAAATCATTTATACTCTTTTTGCAACTATTATGTAATACCTACTTAAAAGCAGTTTAATTAAATTTCGAGTCGTGTGACTAATTTATGAACAGCGTTTGAGAAATGTTGACAAAGAGTGTAGAAAATTAAACATCTTGTATGTTATACTCTATAGCATCGTGACTCAACAACCAAAACGTTTTAATTACAGTGATTTAATAATGATAATTTATATAATCTAATACATATTTGAAAATATAAAGCGAAATGCCTCTGCCTGCATACGCCGTGGAGTTGAAGTTTGCACTTCCTTATTAAGACCCTATTGTAAACTTTTAACACAACGTTTTGTTTTTATCTATCGTAAGCATGTATTCACCATTTTCCTCAAAAATAGTTTTTTAGACTATGAAACTAAACATGAATTTCTATTTGTTGGAAAATAATTTCAACAATAAAAAAAATGCAGTTTTGTTACGTCATCTGTGCTGCAATTGTTACTACACCCAGTTGCATGTTGTGTCCACTCCACACACAAATGTCAATTTACCGCAAGTGGACAAACCTTAGAAAATGTAAACCGGAGGAAGTAGGATACGACGCCGGCGTCTGTTACGAGTTTGCTCCAATCTGTCAAGTGTGAAAATGCCAGTGACGTAGCATTGGTATTGTAGCACATAAGAAAATATTTTATTAAAAATAATAATGGAGCTAAATTACTATTTGTAAAATTAGTAATATTATACGTAATATTAGCAAACATCGACTTACTATTAATAAATAAAAATAATTGTGAATTAATAGTCGTTGACAACCCTAGGATTACATCTCCTGCGCCCCAGGAAAAACTGCTCAAAAATTTAAATAAAAAAACTGTCTACAAGTTACAGGATTAGAAAAATGTTTCCCAAAATAGCATTATTGACTTCACTGCGGTATATACTACATCATATTTCGAAGATTTGGATGTAAAATAACTGGTTTTAGAGTTATTTAAAATAATTTAATTGTTGCAGAAAAACGCCATTATCTGTTTACCTGTGAAACGTAACTCCAGGCTCCTCTCTATAGCCGCTGCTTTTAAAACCGTAATCTGCACATCCCACCATTGTAAACAACACAATTATTTATAATATTAAAGTCTTGCAAAATGCAAATTATTGCAGAAAAACACTAACCAACGAAATGTTTGGTTTTCGCCTTAGACATGGCGTCTCATCATTTTTGGTAACAGCTGCCCATATAGCGGAGAATTGCGCTCGTCGATTCCATTAGTTTACTTTTTCTGAGGGACAAACTCATTTAAAGTCAGGGCCGCATTCACAATTGAGCTCAGCGGGATAAAATTTCACGGGTTAGTATTATCAGGTAAAGGTTTAACATTACGCTATGTGTTGACCCTAAAAACATGAACGGCACAAAAGTTATCGGGTGCACCCGGTAGCGATCCAACTACGAACGACGAACGTCGGCGATTTTATGAACGCAGCTCAGGGGCATTATTCTATAGGAAAGAGTGAAAGGGAAAGTGAGAATTTTGACAATGTTGATTGGTCAAAAAATTCTGTTGACGAATTCCATTGGCCAGCAATTCTCACTTTCGCTTTCACTCTTTCCTATAGAATAAGGCCGCAGATGAGGTCTGTCAGCTGTCAAATTTTAGCATTTTTTGAGTAGTAGCGCTAGTACGTTGTGAGTGTATTTCTATCCTTTGTTAATTTAACCAAAATATAAAGATGAAAGTACTCTCGGGTGGTACAAGATCAGCCAGTGAAAAAGGCTATCAAAATGCAAGAAAAATAAGAACATTTATAAACCATAATACCATTAACAAAAAAAACATAAAAAAAAAGTAAATTAAATATTTCTCAATGCTCAGTGTTTCCAAAAAATCAGTTAATTATTATCTTAAACCAAAACTCGGCAATAGTTTATCCCTCGGTTTATCCTTAAAACAACCCCTTGTTCTCGGTACATCAAATTCACACCTTCATATCGCTAGATTGTGTTTGGTGTCTCAGCTACTTCAGCTTTATTAAATTGTTCCCAAGTGTATTGAATCGTGGATTTGGAGTTTTTTGAAGGCTCAAAATGGTTATTTGGACATTAGGAGAAATTACTAAAATTATGAGTGATCAGTAACCCACATAGTCGATAAAACCATTAGTTTACTTTTTATTTTGTACCCCGAAATACTCAAGGATGTTGACTTGAACTGGATGCTGCACTTAGGATGGAGTTTTGGTGAGTTCTAATCATTTGTAATCATTACACTTGTAGCGGGTTTTACACTTCCAATGTTAAACGCGCTTATAAAGATCTATTTAATATATGTTAGTGCTTGATTAAAGGAGTTACTCTCGGTTTTCATTCCCGAATAAACATTTAACTGTTTTCCTAATCACCGATTTAAGTTCCATTATTTTTATTCGTGTTAATAATCACAGTTAGGTATTTTCCTAAAATAAAAATTGGTCCCGTTTTTGGCCCGAAGTTTGCCATGTTTTTTTCCATTCACTTATTTTTGGCATCTCGTTGCCTTTGAAATCTTAATTTTTTTAGACCTAAGTTTCGGCACTTGTTGCGAATATACGATAAAAATGTCAAAGCCGGATTTCCAACGACTATTTGACGGCAATAATAAGTGAATGGTTTATATGACCCATGACGTAGAGCCCAACAATTGACGAAACACGATTTAAAATTATTTGAAGTAAGACGTCAAGTGACGTCACTTTTGATGAATATCGTGGTCATTTTTTGTGTAAAAATATATGAAAAATGTAAATTTACTGGTTTTGCGTAAATAAAACAAAAGAATTGACTCTTATGGTACTCTCTGTCTGAGCGCTCTGTATGGCGCTTTGAGAGTATTTCCATCTTTTGTTTTTTTTAATAAAATAATAACAATGTAAGGATCGCAATACTCCCTCTTATTTAAAACTCATTACAAAGAAGGCGTCTTTTTTTTTACGCTCTAAACTCTATCGATCTCTGGGTAAATACATTTTAGATCAGCAATGCAAACTTATTAAATCTATAAATATCCAACTGACTCAAAGCATCCCTTAGAAAAAGCTTTAAACCTATAAAAACTTTTTAACTTTTAGAAGCTCGGGTGCGGCCTAGAAACCTAATTGTAGCAAAGCCGAGATCAAAGAAAACATGGGGTGAATTATGCTTTGATTTGGCAAGTCAAACATCAAAAAAGCTGACGAAAAGAGAACAAACACCAAATCAAGGAGGTGGATTAGACAAAGAAGCACGTATATTATACACGGACTGAAATTGAAATAACAATTTATATCCGCGTGTGTAAAGTAAGCAAGCACTCGGGGTGGAAACGATTTCCCCCAGCGAGCCATAGAAACGTGCAGTGGTGTCACAAGGGTTGAAACAAAAAGTTTTACCTATATTGGCTCTTGAGGCGGCAATATATTTTTGTTGAGGAAACAGGGCCAAGTCTAAAAATGTCACTGTTAAAATAGAAACGATCTTTGTTTTGAGCTAAGGGTTCTACTATAAGCATCAGGCGGTTATAATTGAAATTGAATATGGTATTTATTAGAATTAAGCCCACGCCACTGGACGAATAACAAGTTATCAGAGGACCCCGGCAAAGCATAAAGGACGACAGGCGAGCAAACTTACCGCCCCTCCCACGTTCCCCCAGCTTTCCCGATTAATTACTTTATAATGTGAATATGAATTCCAATATTTGTTTAAAATTGTAGATATAGAGAAAGAGACATACACTTCTAATATAAATATGAGACTTTAGTTATCTAAATATCCTTGGAAAGCTTTTTGACTCTCTAAGCTATGCACCGAAGCAAAGAAGAAGGCAATCTCTACTTTTCACATAAAAATGTTTTATGCTGGCCTGGAAAGAAAGTTCTTTATGCTGCTGCAGCTTTTAGATAATTAAAAGTCATGAGTGTCATACGAAGAATATAACTATTGTAAATAGAATATTAATTTAATAGCATTTGTGTTCGCACCAACATAGTTGCAATGCACTTAATCGAACATAACGGAGACTGTTACAAAAGAACAGACCTTTCAGTTTTCCAAAGCAACGATTATCTCTCTCTATCCGACATTCAGGAAGCGGAAAATGAAAACTTCCACCTACATAAAGCGAAAAGCATTTTTTGCTTTATTCCCGATGCTTCCACGTGAAATATATTTTAAAATTTGAAGTGGTGCATTGCGTCTTTGAAGTTCGTTTCTTTACACTCCTCTGCTTTAATTAGATTTTCGAAGTTAAAAAGGAACATGGGAAAGCCGAATATCCAAGACCCGGGTATCTGGATGTAAGTTTCGCGAGCGATGTAGAACTTTCGTTATTGATCCGATGAAATTACTCATAAAATGCAAAATAAATGTACAGTTTGCAATGTTACAAATTTCAGTTAACAACAAAACCATAATCGTGACTCGAGACCCAAAGAGTTAGGATATACTCGTTTTATATTAAGCACCTATACCAGGGTTTTTCGTCCGATCCGTTTCAATATTTGATGATGAAATTCGAAACAGCCCCTACCCTTGTGACTCCTTTATTTGAAGGCAAAAAATAATATCCCTAGCGCCCGCTTCCTTTAAAAAGCAATGCTATTCTTAAAAGTTACATAAAACACGTTTTTACATTCTTTAAATGATTTAAAAATCAATTTCTTCTTAATTAATTATTATTTGTCCTTGAAATATACGTAATCGCGGGGTAATCTTATTAGGCGAATTTTTGTAATTTTGTTAAGGTATTTATTACACCTATTTCGAATAAAAATTCTTTAATTCAGACAATGTGTGTAAAAAAGAATTGTATAAGCCATTCACTTAATATTGTCGTCAAGTGGGTGTTGGAAATCTGACTTTGACATTTTTATCGTATCTTCTCAACATGTGCTAAAAGGAGATGGGTATAAAAAAAATGAAGATTTCAAGATTTCAAAAGGTAACTCGTTAAGTGGGTGTTGGAAATCTGACTTTGACATTTTTATCGTATCTTCTCAACATGTGCTAAAAGGAGATGGGTATAAAAAAAATAAAGATTTCAAAGGTAACTAGGTGACAGAAATAACTGAATGGGTGATATATTCTTGCAGCTCATCCGTGAAAGTTCTTATTCACCATATTATTAAGAAAGACGGTCCGACACGACGATAGATGTTCTAGTCGATACCACTGATGGTGGTATCGCAAAGTTTGAATGAATCTTGTGGTTCGTTCATAACCATTTTAAATTTGCGTCAACGCAAATATTTTTTGGCGATTACCAAGTAGTGTGTTGTTTCCCTCTTACTCTTAAATGGCCTCTTTGAGGTTAAACTGCTGACGTAATTGAGGAGTGAAATAGCAGGTAAGAAAGGAGATCCCTAGTCGGAACTGCACTCATTATAGTTCAGTAGAAAGAATTCACTTACAAAAGCAGAAATAAAAAGCCTTTATAATGATTCAGAATGAAGGTAAGGAAAACACCTCAAAAAGGAGCAATAAACACCAAACAGTCAGCTGCTATAGTCTTGTGGGAACATAGATCAGCTTAAAGTTTGTTACATGCCAGATACCCTACACCGCCCTGTCTCATCTTGCAGCTCCAAGGTGCAGGAATCCACTCCCGTGATAGTTTAAATGAAAGTGCTTACAAATTGGCCGCCTTTTTTATTGATTACAAAAATATATACAAAGTCGTACTATTATGAATTTTCTGTTATCCATCTAACAAGTTTCAATTGAAAATACGGCTTGGATTAATTCGAATCATAATTGATGTAAAACAGCTTAGTATATTGACTACGTTTTGATAAGCTGTTATCATTTTCAAGGCTATCTCAAAAAAAAAGGAAAGGAATTTAGTACACTTATTTGGAATAAATGCTATAAAACAAACAAAATTCCATATAAAAGTAATGTATGTATATTCACTTAGCCCACTCATGTTGCCATTCCTGCATCATATTGTTAAGAACGAAGTTCCGACGCGACGATGAAACTTTCTTCTCCGGTCTAGTTTAAATGGAGTTCTTACAATTTTTGACACCTTTGCCGCCTCTTGCCTAAGTAAAACTATATATATTGATACTATTGTGGATTTCTTGTTCTCGATCTAACCAGTTTCAAGTGGAAATTTGATGGTATAGTCACCCTGAATACTAATAATAATACCACTAGGAAGCTCAATGTCATTGTGTCTTTGTGAGTAAGATTATAAACCAAAAGCCTTAACGTTAAGCAGAGGAAATTGGAGCAAAAATTAGACAGTAAGGTCTATGACGAACACAAACTATTGACAGATGAAACCAATCGTAGAACAAGTTGTTGATCCTTTTTCAACAAAAACGTGGGTGTTCTTTGGGGGAGGAGAATTTTCAACGAGTTCTATACTGGCCTGGAAAGAAGTTCTTTATGCTGCTGCAGCTTTTAGATAATTAAAAGTCATGAGCCTTCTATACGAGGAATATAACTATTGTAAAAAGAATATTAATTTAATAGCATTTGTGTTCGCACCAACATAGTTGCAATGCACTTAATCGAACATAAGGGAGACTGTTACAAAAGTACAGACCTTTCAGTTTTCCAAAGCAACGATTATCTCTCTCTATCCGACATTCAGGAAGCGGAAAATGAAAACTTCCACCTATATAAAGCGAAAAGCATTTTTTGCTTTATTCCCGATGCTTCCACGTGAAATATATTTTAAAATTTGAAGTGGTGCATTGCGTCTTTGAAGTTCGTTTCTTTACACTCCTCTGCTTTAATTAGATTTTCGAAGTTAAAAAGGAACATGGGAAAGCCGAATATCCAAGACCCGGGTATCTGGATGTAAGTTCCGCGTGCTAGAAGTTCCTGGTCAACATCTTTTGCCAATATTTTGCTTAAATACAGTCCCAATATTTCTTTTCTCCCAGTGTAATCAGGCGTTGGAACTGTAACCTCAACATCAAATCTGCCAGGCCTCAAAAGAGCTTGATCCAAGTCATATCTTCTATTGGTTGCCCCCAAAACAATCACTCCCTCATTTTGATGAAACCCATCCATCTCACTGAGCAACTGATTAATTGTCTGATTAGCATAAGGGTGCAAGACACTGTTGGTTCTTAGCTTAGAGCCCACAGAGTCAATTTCATCAATAAAAATCACACAAGGAGCTCTTTCTTTGGCTGCCTTGAACAAATCCCTAACCCTTCTGGCTCCTTATCCCACAAGGACTTTATCAAATTCTGGTCCGGCAGCATGGAAAAATGGTACCCCTGCTTCACCTGCAACTGCTCTAGCCAGCAGTGTCTTTCCTGTGCCTGGGGGGCCTACCAAAAGAACTCCTTTTGGCAACTTGCCCCCTAAGTTTGAAAATTTGTCAGGGTTCTTGAGAAACTCCACAACATATTTTAGTTCCTGCTTTGCTTCATCTACCCCTTTCATATCATCAAAAGTTACATGGATTTCTTCTGGGTCAACTTCTACTTGATTGCCAAGTTGGATACGAAATACTGAGCCTGTTGCACTAGCCATTAAACTGACTACAATGGCTAAGAAGATTGCAATAGATAAAACTTGCTGCACTACTCTAAAATATCTAGATGCTTTGCCACTTTTAGAAGCTTCAGCTTTCTTTTCAGTTAATTTAGATTCGTCTGAAATGAGCAGCTTTTTCAGTTGTTCAGCCTCAGTGGTTGTACCTACAACACTTGGCAAGGGTATTTTATTACTACCACCAAGCTCACCTGAGCTTCCCCCAATTATATTATTTCTTAATCTATTCATTATTGGTGGATTACGTTCCAGTTCTGCTTGAATACTCCTTTCAGTCTTAAATCCTCTGGTTTGAATCTTCTGCCCCCCAATGCGTCCGGCCACTGTAAGACTTTTTCCACCCAAACTATTGACTTTAAAGATCCTGGGGGGTCTTAACGGGCCCGGTCAATTGCCCCCTTGCATTGACCGGAATTAGTTTTCCTGGGATCTAGGGCGGTCTTGATCGCCGCTCGGTCTTCTAAACGACGGCGATGGACTTCTTGCCCTATTACGGCAGTTACTCTTGATGTGAGCTTTCTGGGGCTCGGACCAACCATTAGCTTTTGCAGCTGCCTCAAACTGAGTTTTATAAATTTCCCATGCAGTAGTACCGTCATAATCGGGAGGCTTAATTTTAGCGTTGGCTGTGCTAAAACTCTCTGTAGACACGTTGTCGTCTTCAAGTTGTTCCCGGAATTTCTTTTCTAGCTCGAGAACCCTCTGGTTGACAGCTTCGAGTCCTGCGTTGACGCCGTTGACGGATTGCATTATTCTTTCTTCCAATTGTTGCTCCCTAGCTGCGAGATGATTCATTAATTCTTCTTTGAATTGTGGAAGACGTCGCTCCTGTATTTGATCACGTTTTTCCTGCTCCTCCTTCTGCTGTTGATAACGTCGCTCCTGAACTTGATCACGTCTTTCTTGCTCCTCTTTTTGTTCGTTATAACGTTTCTCCTGTTCTAGATAACGTCGCTCCTGTAATTGATCACGTTTTTCCAGCTCTTCCTTCTATTCTAGATAACGTCGCTCCTGTACTTGATCACGTTTTTCCTGTTCTTCCCTCTGTTGTTGCATGAGGGACAGCAGGGCGGCAAGTTGATCTTCCATCGCTTGATGCTGGCTTCTGTTCACTGGCATAAACACGTAATGTCCGGCAATGAAGCACTCACTTACAGTTCAGCAATATTAGTCCTCAAATTCCCACTGGAATCCCACTTCTGACACCAATTGTTGCGAACTCAGGGTTCAATAATTCCAGTGTAACGATTTAACAAGAAAACACTATTTATTTGTCTCACAAATACACACAGGTACAATTCGCCTACTAAATAACTCACTACTTAACACTTTATAGCCTTCCATTATCGCTTCGTACTTTAGCTTACTTATAGCTCGCCTAAAATAAGACTACTTTTAACCGCGCGCTCTATGCGCCTTTTATATACAATCCTAAAATTACAGAAAAACTTAGAAAGTTCTTGATAAGAATTCTTGAATAATCTCACATAAAAAAAAAAGGCTGTAAACAACTGCCTTCTAGATAAACAGAGCAATAAATCACTCGTGTCAGCCATGACGCAGCGCGGATAGGTCGCGAAGCTCCACCAACCACACACGCGTTGCCCCGCCTCCCATGCGGCGTCGTTGCGAATCGTAACAATACTGTTACGATTCGCAGCAACGCCGCATGGGAGGCGGGGCAACGCATGGGAGCGTGTTGGTTGGTGGAGCTTCGCGACCTATCCGCGCTGCGTCATGGCTGACACGAGTGATTTATTGCTCGTCTGGCTTAATCTAGAAGGCAGTTGTTTACAACCGTTTTTTTTTATGTGAGATTATTCAAGAATTCTTATAAAGAACTTTCTAGGTTTTTCTGTAATTTTAGGATTGTATATAAAGGCGCATAGAGCGGCGGTTAAGGTGTAGTCTTATTTTAAGCGAGCTATAAGTAAGCTAAAGTACGAAGCGATAATAGAAGGCTATAAGGCCCTGCTAAATAAACACCCGCGGATCAACTGAGGACATGACATAGGCCAGAAGCTATGTCATTACTAGATCAGAGCGACAGAGACATGATCTCTGGAGCGGTCTGATACTGGACAGTCACAGGCGGCAACTAAAGTATGGTCTAACCAACTGTGATACTGCGGTGCGGAAAGCAACGGAAAAATACCGCAGTAGATAGAGACCTTTCCCAAAATAATCACATGGCTGAGAATACAATAGTAATGGCCGTCAGTCCGGGGCACCCCGTTGGTGGGGAGATGGTGCGAAGAATCACACCGTCAGCCAATCGAGGGAATCGTTTCAAAATATGTGAAAGCAAGGTCAGGCTAGCAACATGGGATGTGCGCAGCTTGTTACAGGCAGGAGAATTGGATAACCTTACCCAAGAAATGAAGAGATTAAATATCAACGTACTAGGTCTAAATGAGGTTTGGTGGCCAAACTCTGGAACTTGTGCAACTGAGAACGGAATTCTGTACTACTCAGGGAGCTCGCATGGAAAACACTATAATGGAATTGGAATTTTTCTAGATAGGACAGCAAGTAAATCAGTGATAAACTTCGTACCACACTCCGACAGACTCACGCTGATTTAATTCTACACAAACAATGGCAAGATGAACTTAATTCAAATATATGAACCTAGAGCTGAAAAAAGAGACGAAGACGCAGTAGAGTTAATTTATGAAGAGCTTATGAATATACTTAAGCTTACAAAAAAACGAGATGTAACTATTTTAATGGGAGACTCTAACGCCAAGATTGGAGAGAGCAGCTGTGGAGAGTATGTTGGGCAATGAGTATGTTGGGCAATTTGTATTGGGCGAGAGGAACGAGCAAGGAGATCGAATGCTGCAGTTCCGTATCGAAAAACAGTGTATTGAACCATTCGGCCCCGTGATCTTGCTTGAGGTCCTTTTGTGGCACAACAAACTTCACACTTGCGGCACCAAGATTCGTCGTCTTCATGATAATTCACCCAGTAGTATCGTTATTTCATTTTGGCCACGGTTTTATTGACCCCAAAATAACCTCCACTGGTTCCGTCGTGCATTTCCTGTAGTACATCCCATTTTCTGCTACCAGGAACAACCAACTGACTGACTACGGTCTTGCTATCCGGACTCTCCCACGCTCTCTTTAGTAATCCATTTTCTATTTTAAGAGAGTGCCACTGGGCCCAGAGCGCCTTCAGATTTGGACTTTTATCAGCAATTTCTTGCCATTCTGGTCTCTTGTCGTCATTCTTTGCCAAGAGTATGGGTCCAATATCTGAATCATTCAATTGTTCTTCTCGAAGCGTCTGTGTGGTCCAGCCATCGTTTGTTTTCACCGACGCACAGTGTTTTTAGGGTGATTTTGACATGAGAGTCCGAATCTGGAATTATTTATTTATTTAAACTTGATAGCTCGGCTGTACAGGGTGTCCCAATAAAAACAGTTGCATTTCGCTTTTTCAGGAAACAGATTGATATAAAACTAAGTTTCTATGGTGATTTTAACATGAGGAGTCAGAATCTGGACTTTTGTTATCTCTTTAAACTTGATAGCTGGGCTGTACAGAGTGTTTCAGTAAAATATTCCCATCACACTTCCGGAAAACGGGGTATCCCTACGATAGATATAAAACTATGCCTCTAGCGTGTCACAATTTCTAATATAATTTAACAAGTATTTAGTTCATAAAGAGTGACAAAATATATTAATCATTACTCTGTATTAACGACTAAAAACTAAAGTGCCATTGTCGAATGCGCAAACCAATAATCTTCATTTTCGTCCCCTTGGATTTCGATTTCTTCGCGTTCTGCTTCCGCATCCTCAACAAATATTTGTGAATGTATATGGGGTTCCTTCAAAAGACTTATAACACCTCTCGAATAGGAGTCCGCCTTTCGAAGTGGAAGATGTCTTATGCTTGATATCAGCGGATCCGATGATACAATGAGCATATTAAATAAATCGCGATTACACTCTTCTCGACTGATCTTTCGGGTATTGTTTAATTGATATTTCCTGAAATCTTTGTTTCGCGCCTCCTGCGCCTCCTCAGAAAACTGACCAATCGGTAAGAGTTGTGCAGCAATTATGTCAGCCCCATGGACCAGCAGCTTATGGAGAGACGGGTCCTGTAGTACTTTGGATATAGTCTGACATATTCTTTTGCTGTTAACCTCGCATCCACTCTCTATAGCATGTAGGATGTTCGAAACACGCCTAATAAAGCCCGCATCTATACCGGTAATTTGTACTAATAGCTCTGGATTTTTGAAAAATGCTCGAGCAGTATCCCCGGTGTTTGACGTTCCGAATCCTTGCACAACAACGTCGATGTTCATCATGTGCATTTTCTTCTTAAAGATAAGTTGGATATTCTTTTTCCTTTGTGCGACCTTTTCTGTCTTGTATACCTTTCCATCTGCAATGCTTCTGGAACGGCCACAACCGGTGTCAATGTGTCATGGAGAATTCCCTCAAATATGCAGGTTGAACCCCTGTAACTTGAGAACGCCTGGACCGATGGGAGTGTATTCAACTGTTTTGTCCTCTTCTTGATGTCTTCTTTTACCTCCCACCATCGAGAGTTCCGTAGATGCAATATGCAAAAAAATCCGATTATTTTTGAAATGTCCAAAGGAGGGGGTGTTACGACTTTTTTCACATTTCTCAAATTTGACCCCCTCTAACTTGAGAACGCCTGGACCGATGGGAGTGTATTTAACTGTTTTGTCCTCTTCTTGATGTCTTCTTTTACCTCCCACCATCGAGAGTTCCGTAGATGCAATTTACGAAACTCTGGAAATCCGTAATCACCAAGTTAAAAGACATTTTGTTAGCCACTAGAATTTTTCAGAAGCTTTAATTTTTTCCAAAATTGTCACACAACTGCTCAGTAACTGGACATAAACTCGACAGTAAGGGTCTCAATTGTGTAAAAAGTACTTTTAAACTGAAAACTTAGTAAAGTCTGAAAATAGTGATCGTCATGATAAAAAAAATTTCTCGACCACTGGAATTCTAGAAAGAAGCCCGAAACCATTTTTTTCGACTTTAAGACATCCGTGTTGTACCTGGACTAGTCTCGATTTACCTGAGTATCTTTATTTTGCGATAAGAAATGTTTAAATCAAAATTTTCGAAACTCTGGAAAATCGTGATCACCAAGTTAAAATACTGTACACTACTTTCTGAGCTACTGAAATGTTTAAGAAGCTTCACATTTTTTGGCAAATAACTGTATCGTACTTAAGCCTAGAGTAAATTTACCTATCTGTCATTGTGCTGCAATAAAGAGTTTTTAACTTAAAACTTGCGAAACTCTGGAAAACCTTAATCACCAAGTTAAAAAACATTTTGTTAGCCACTAGAATTTTTCGGAAGCTGTACTTTTTTCCAAAATTATCACATAACTGCTAAGTAATTGCACCTAAACTCAACAGTAAGTGTCTTAATTGTGTAAAAAGAACTTTTTAGCTGGAAGTTTACGAAAGTCTGAAAATAATGATCGTCATGTTTAAAAATCATTTTTCTCGACTACTGAAATTCTAGAAAGAAGTCCAAAACCATTTTTTTTTCGACTTTAAGACATCCATGGAGTACCTGGTCTAGTCTCGATTTACCTAAGTATCATTATTTTGCTATAAGAAATGTTTAAATCAAAATTGACAAAACTCTGGGAACTCGTGATCACCAAGTTAAAATACATTTTCTGAACCACTGAAATGTTTAAGAAGCTTCATATTTTTTGACAAAATTAACCCATAACTATCATATTTAGGCTTAGAGTTAATTCACCTATCGGTCATTTTGCTGCAATAAAGATTTTTAACTTAAAGCTTACGAAACTTTGGAAATCTGTAATCACCAAGTTAAAAAACATTTTGTTAGCCACTAGAATTTTTCAGCTTTCATTTTTTCTAAAGTTATCACATAACTGCTCAGTAATTGGATCTGTACTCAACAATGAGTGTCTCAATTATGCAAAAAGGATTTTTTAATTGAAAGTTTACGAAAGTCTGAAAATAGTGATCGCCATGTTTAAAAACATTTTTTCTCGACCGCGGGAATTCTAGAAAGGAGCCCGAAACAATTTTTTTCGGAATTTAAGACATCCGTGTTGTACCTGGACTAGTCTCGATTTACCTAAGTATCTTTATTTTGCGATAAGAAATAACAAATTTACGAAACTCTAGGAAATCGTGATTACCAAGTTAAAATACATTTTCTGAGCCACTGAAATGTTTATGAAGCTTCCCATTTTTTGACAAAATTGGCCAGTAATTGTATCGTACTTAAGCCTAGAGTAAATTTCTGTAATAAATAATTTTTAACTTAAAATTTACGAAACTCTGAAAATACGTAATCACCAAGTTAAAAAAATTTTGTTAGCCACTAGAGTTTTTCAGAACCTCAATAAGCAAAGAATCAAAACGTAAACAAAACAAAAAAAATAGCTGTCAGCTTCTGAGACAACGTTGCCATTGTTGCCAAAAGCTAATAGCTTTGACAGTTGGTCGAGTAACTGGCAACACTGCTACAAGTGATGGTCAATGCCAGTGCAGAAGCGGCGATGAAAAAGGAAAAATAAAGTTTAAAAAAACCTTTAATATCAGAATCTTGAATAAACTATCTATCTGCGCTTTAGTAGAAGCACTAAAAGCTGTGAGTAAAGTTTGGGAACTCAGTTTTCGCTACTTTTTTAAGAAACTGCTAAATAAAATAAAAATTAAATTATTAAAATTCATTTAATTATCGCACGCCACTGCTAAAAGCTGTCAAACGTCAAAACATTAACCTAATTGAAATATTTGACAGTGACATATGGGGAAATTGATTCTTTTCAAGCCAAGTGAAAATAAAAATAATATACATCAATTTTAAATAAATAAGATGTTAAAATAGCCCCAGCCCCATAAATAATGAAGTTTTTATAATTATAACCCACCACATTTACATATGAATCAGATGTGAGCCATGGCCAGCAATAATGTGGAGATTGAATGGCTCAAAGGTTTAGGAGTCAGTGGAGTCACACAGGATTTTGGGGCTGCTTTAGCACACACGGTTCCTGAAAGTCAGCCTGGCATTTTTGACGAAATTGAGAGATCACCTCTTAGTTGGGTATCTCAAGAAATAAAGGATTATTCAAACTGTTGCAAAGGTCTGTACGTCTGGTACAAATAAACAAACTGTATGTATGCTTACCAACATTATAAAAATGAACGGAAACAATATAGATTCCTTCTGTCAAATGTCAAAAAAGCGCAATTTGATGGCCAAATTTCTGACTCATGTAACAAATCAAAAACAGCTTGAAACATTTTCAACACAGTAACCAATAAAATAAAGGGCCAACGAGACTGGCCTCTTGTAAGTAATAATAATGTAACGTCTGACCCTGGCGAAATATCCGGGGTATTTAATTTGCCCTTTGGTGCCTCAATTCAGAATCAGCAATTCAGCCCCGTGGGTGACTCGCTTCAATACCCTACAATATACTTAAATCCAACAGATGAATATGAGATTTTCAGACTCTTGATGAGCCTACCAAATAAATTCTCAGCGGGTTTTGATGAGATCCCCAGCAGGGTATTGAAATATGTTGCCCAGTTTATATCTTTTCCTCTGGCTGACATAATAAATGAGACATTTAGTACGGGTGATATTCCTGACAAATTGAAAAATGCGCGGGTGGTTCCAATTCATAAAAACGGAGATACTACAAATGTCAAAAACTATAGACCTATATCTAGCTTACCGTCCATTTCAAAAATCTTCGAAAGAGCACTTTATGACGGGATTTACAATTATCTAGACTCCTTTAGGACGACTTTTACTACTATCAGTAAAACTTTGGTTTGAAGTTAAAACACCAGACATGACGTACATTGCATTGTTTACCTGACAGATAAACAATGCATTGTAGGTCATATCTGTTGTTTTAACATCAAACTGAAGTTTTACTTGAACTTGTAAAAGTCGCCCTTAAAATTTTTGCTGAATATCAATATGGATTCTTACCTAAAAAATCTACTGAACTGGCCATATACAGGGTGATTCACGTTACTCGACACGGAAGATTATGGCTAAACTTTTAGATTTTAAAAAAGTTTTGTATATGGAATGGATGAGGGTCTATTGGAAGTACATTTTAAAATTATTGTCATTGTATACAGGTGGCCCCAAAAGTATAAAATTGATTAATGATGTATTTTTTTAAATGAGGCACCTAGTATATTAATGTATTTTCGGTACCTACGGACAAAAGTAAAGGTAGTTTTATTAAGGTTTATGGCATCTAAACCGTACCGTTCTTCAGATATTCGTGATTTTGTGAAAATGCAGCATCAAATTAAATGTTTAAAATCTCAGCACTTGGTTTCTTTTCAACCACCAAAATTGGCTGGTGGGCTAATAGTACATTGGATTTTTTGCGGTGTGTATTAAATATTTAACTACTGTGCACCGAATATCAATAAATGAACACCAAATTATTGCAAACTTCAAACAGTAATACTCGTTTAATTTAAATTAGACACCCTGTATTTTATAGTATCATTAGATGCAGAATTTAGTTTCTTATCAAAACTATTAAACATTCCTATAGCTTGGTCTTTGCGTTTTTTTTGGAAAATTGATTTTTTTTCTGAATTTGAGCTGACAAACGAATTAAGTAGGTAATCTACTTTACCTGTTACAATACCTGATTTTGGGAAATCAAAACTTATTATCATTAGTACTGGGTGTGCACTGGAAAACTTCATTTAGGAGGCTATAAAATTTTGACAGAAAAGGATGGCATAATGAAAGTAAATGGACTTTTGTTTCTCCATTCTTTTCCTTTGACATTTCACAACCAACTAGACGAAGTTTTCTAATGAACATCCCGTATTTGTCAGATATTAATTTATAAGTTACACAATTATGATCATGAAGATTATTTAGCAGTTATCTGAATGTTAAAGTGTCTTTATTTAGCATAAAATATCAAATAAAACAATAAAACATTATGGTACAAGAGTTCTTATAAAATTTAGCATCTCTATTACAAAAAAAATAAGTGCAATAATAGTGGCAATTTGAAATACAATAAATAACAAGTCAACATAAGAGTAAAACAAACAAAAACAAACAGTTATAAAATTTGTTCAAAATGACGACCGTCTGATTCTAAACAGAAACGTATTCTCTTTTTAAATCCTTCACTCACATTGCGTAACATATAGGGAGTTATGCTTCCGAAGGCCTCTCTGATTCTCATATTTTCTTTTGTGGTTGGTGGCGTATTATACACGATTTCTTTCACATATCCCCATAAAAAGAAATCGGGAGGCGTTATGTCAGGGGACCTTGGTGGCCAATGTTGTGCTCCATTCCTTCCAATCCATCGATTTTGGAAACGAACATTTAAGAACTTCCGGACTTCACAATGATAAGGAGCAAGTGCCCCATCCATTTGCAGCCACATGGTTGTTCTTAAATCTAGAGGAACTTCTTCCAGTAAAATTGAAAGCTGATTTCTCAAAAAATTTAGAAACGACATTCCGTTTAAATTTTCGTCAAAAAAATAAGGTCCAGTCACATACTGTCCCATTATGCCCCCCCTTACATTTACTGACCACCTATGTTGGTTATTAATAACTCTAAATTCATGGGGGTTAAAATCAGAATAATAATGAAAATTGTGTCGGTTAAAAGAACCATCGTTTTGATAAGTACGCTCATCACTAAATAGAACTGATTCAAAAAAATCTTCTTGTTCTCCAACTTTTTCTAACACCCACATACAAAAGTCCACTCGTTGGCCAAAATCGTTATCGGAGAGTTCTTGATGTAGTTGTATCTTATAATCGTGATATTTATATTTTTGAAGAGTCCTTGATACGCTTGCTTGGCTAATATTTAAGTTTTGTGCAATTTCTCGTTGTTCGACATGGGGATTTTCAACTACAGAGCCAATAACGGCTAATTCAGTTTCTTGGTTTTCTGTAACTGGTCTCGTTTTGGCAGTCGTTTCATACTGAACACTACCAGTTTGCCTAAATTGAACCAACAGTCTTTCAAAAACGGCTCTATTCGGTCGAGTTCGGTTAGGAAACCTTTCAGCATAAACCATTGATGCTAAAAGACAATTTTGCAAGCATTCTCCTAGAATGAAGATCATATCGACTCGTTCTTCTGTTGTGTAAACCAGCATTTTGATTAAATAAAAAACTTCGTGTTAACCACCAATTATAACAGTAAAAAAATATTTAACTTTAAATTAATATGTGACAACTAGAAATGACAGTAAATTTTGCTTTGCCAAAATCAGGTAACACCTGAACAGACCTAAACAGGTAAATTAGATTACTACATTCGTTTATGTCAGCGCAAATTCAGAAAAAATCAATTTTCCAAGAAAATCCAACGACCAAGCTATAGGAATGTTTAATAGTTTTTGATAGGAAACTAAATTTTGCATCTAATGTAATATAAATATAAGGGTGTCTAATTTAAATTAAACGAGTTATTACTGTTTGAAGTTTGCAATAATTTAGTGTTCATTTTTTTACATTTGGTAGACAGTAGTTTACATTTAATACATACCGCAAAAAATTCAATGTACTAGTAGCCCACCAGCCAATTTCGGTGGTTGAAAAGAAACCAAGTGCTGAGATTTTAAACATTAAATTTGATGCTGCATTTTCACAAAATCACGAATATCTGAAGAACGGTACGGTTAGATGCCATAAACCTTAATAAAACTACCTTTACTTTTGTTCGTAGATATCGAAAATACATTATACTAGGTGTTTCATTTAAAAAAATTAAACTTTAATCAAGTGTATTTACATATAATAATATATAAAATACACTTTAACCACCTGTATACAATGACAATAATTTTAAAATGTACTTCCAATAGACCCTCATCCATTCCATATATAAAACTTTTTTAAAATCTAAAAATTTAGCCATAATCTTCCGTGTCGAACAACGTGAATCACCCTGTATAGGGTGTCATTTTGATGTTCTGCCATTTCGCAATGAGCTATTTTTTTCTTATCGTTTTCAGGTAAGGAGTAAGCCAACATCCATATCTGGGGATGTTTTTGCCAGGTTTTTTATTAAAGCACTCTGAATTTTTATACAGAGCGAAACGTTAAATGTGTGAAATTCTTGTTGCTGATATTTTTAAACCGTCGTAGTTCGGAAAAGCGGTAAAGAATTTGTTGACATATTGTCTGTGGATGGTTACTCATTCAAAAAAATTTAAAAATAAATGCCGTTTTTTCTAGTATTCGAGCTTTCAAAAAATATGATAACATTATTGTTGATACTCGTGACTTATAATAGCAATATTCTTAATAAAACAACCTCTCTAGGTAAAGGGAAATTAAGTGATGCCGTCGCAGATAGCCAACGTCAATATTTCTAGACGTTTTTGTCATTTTTTGTTTTTAAGGTATTAGAACTTATACAGAGGGAATCAAAATATTCTTGAGCATTTCGTTAGTAGTTTTTTCAAATCGTCGTAATTCGCGGACCAGTTGACGGATTATTATTGTTGCAAACTCGGGGATCAATATATCCAGTGTAACGATTTAACACGAAAACACTATTTATTTACCATACAAATACACACAGGTACAATTCGACTACTAAATAACTCACTACTTAACTCTTTATAGCCTTCTATTATCGCTTCGTAACTTTAGCTTACTTATAGCTCGATTAAAATAAGACTACTCTACTCTGCGCGTTCTATGCGCCTTTTATATACAATCCTAAAATTACAGAAAAACCTAGAAAGTTCTTTATACAAATTCTTGAATAATCTCACATAAAAAAAAGGTTGTAAACAACTGCCTTCTAGATTAAACCGAGCAATAAATCACTTGTGTCAGCCATGACGCAGCGCGGATAGGTCGCGAAGCTCCACCAACCAACACGCGTTGCCCCGCCTCCCATGCGGCGTTGCTGCGAATCGTAACATTGCCCTTCTCCTAAGGCTGTTCGTCCCGAACAGATAGAGTTCCATGGTATCGTGCTAATCGATCCAAATGAACGACCTTCATCTTTGACCTGGGTTTCCGCTGGATCCTATACACCACATCATTAATCTTCTTTATAATTGTATAAGGTCCTTCCCAATTTTGGCTAAGTTTGGGCGACTTCCCCACCTTTCGCCGCGGATTGTATAGCCACACCAAATCAGCATCCTGGAAGCCGCCGGAGTTAGCTAGTAAGTCATATCTTGCTTTGGCTCGATCACTGGATATCTGCAGTTTATTCCTGACTTGTTCATGAACATTGTTCAACCTCTCCTTAAGCTCCTCCACAAAATTCTCAGAGCTGAGCGACTCTTTTTCTGGTGTTCCATAAATCAAATCCGCAAGAAGCCTCATTTCCCTTCCGAACATTACTCTCGCCGGAGTATAACCAGTGGCTTCATGCGTAGAGCCTCGATATGCCATCAACATGAGAGGTAGATGTTGGTCCCAATCACGCTGATGATCTACCACCATTTTAGACAGGTAATCTTCCAAGGTCCGATTAAATCTCTCTACCATCCCATCCGACTGTGGATGCAAAGGAGTTGTCCTGGTCTTGCGAATTCCGAGAAGTTCCATGACCTTCTGGAAAACAGCCGATTCAAAATTTCGGCCCTGATCAGAATGAAGTTCGAGAGGGACTCCAAACCTGCAGAACATTTCATTTACTAGCAGCGTTGCCACAGTCGTTGCTTCTTGATTTAGCAGGGCGTATGCTTCAGGCCATTTAGTGAAGTAATCCATGGCGACCAAGATGTATTTATTGCCCGACTCAGTCTGAGGAAACGGTCCCGCGACATCAATTGCTACCCTCTCGAATGGAGCACCTACAGTGTACTGCACCATCCGGCCGCGTGATCTTGTTCGAGGTCCTTTTGTGGCACAACAAACTTCGAACTTGCGGCACCAAGATTCGACGTCTTCATGATAATTCACCCAGTAGAACCGCTCTTTAATTTTGGCCAAGGTTTTATTGACCCCAAAATGACCTCCACTGGTTCCGTCGTGCATTTCCTGTAGTACGTCCGATTTTCTGCTACCAGGAACAACCAACTGACTGACAACGGTCTTGCCATCCGGACTCTCCCACGCCCTCTTCAGTAATCCATTTTCTATTCTAAGAGAGTGCTACTGGGCCCATAGCGCCTTCAGGTTTGGACTTTTAGCAGCAATTTCTTGCCATTCTGGTCTCTTGTCGTCAGTCTTTGCAGAAAGGATGGGTCCAATATCTGGATCATTAATTTGTTCTTCTCGAAGGGTCTGTGTGGTCCAGCCATCGTTTATTTCCACCGACGTTCTCCGTACAGAAGGAAGTCCCTCACGCTGCTCAGTTCTTTGACAATGCCGACAATCTTCTTTACATGGCCGCCTAGACAATGTATCGGCATTACCGTGAAACCTTCCTGGTCGATGTTCAGTTTGGATCTTCTGTCCTTTAATGCATCCGGCCTCTGTAACACTTTTGCCACCCAAATTATTGACTTGACTTGATTGGTTGACTTGACTGATCCTGGGGGTCTTAACGGGCTCGGTCAATTGCCCCCTTACATTGACCCAGAGAGAAGGCAACCTTTCCCAGACATATTTGCCCGAATTAAATCAAATCTAGTAGAGCACGGATTATTTGTCCAGCCCAGGCCTAATTCATACTCCAAACAAGATAGAGAGAGAAAAGAGATAAACGTATTGGGTTATGTAGAAGCAAAGCCTTCATCTTCTTGCAAGCATATAGAGGAAGCAACTGGTGTATCCAAGTCTGTTGCTCAGAGAATTTTGAAAAAATATAGGTATCACCCCTATAAATTCCACATAGTTCAACGTTTACACCCTGGCGATGCCGAGCGCAGAATGTTGTTTTGCCAATGGTATTTACAACAAATCCATACTGATGAATCTTTTGGCAGACTCGTTATTTGGTCCGATGAATGTTATTTTTCAAGTGCGGCAATTTTTAATCGCCATAATACACAGAAAGACATTGGTCCACAGAAAATCACCATTTAACTTTTGAGAGGGCACAACAAGGACGTTTTGGGGTTGGAGTCTCGTGTTTCATTTTTGGAAGACGCATAGTCTACAGAATTATTGAAGGAGGTCTGACAGCGCATCGTTACCGAGAAATTCTTGAGGAAGTTATTCCAGAACTGATGGAAAATGTTCCCTTGGCCCTTTATAATGCCGTTTTTTTTCAACAAGATGGTGCCCCAAGCCACAACTCTGCCCTTTTAAGGGAATTTTTAGACGATAACTTTCCTCAAAGGTGGATTGGTACCTACGGACCTGTAAGGTGGCCCCCTCGATCTCCCGATCTTTCAATTTTGGATTTTTTTTTATGGGGTTTTATGCAAAATGAAGTCTATAAAACACAGCATCAGTCTCGAGCGGAGCTTCTTGCGGCAATCAATTTAACTTTCCAAAATTTGCAAAGAAGGCCTATGATTCTTTTTAACGCGATTAGAAGAATAACGAAAATGTGCCAATTTTGCATACAGGAAAATGGCCGTCATTTTGAAAACCACCTTTAAAAACTGTTTACTTAATTATGTTGAATGCTGTAATAAATAACTAATAACTGAGATACTGAGATTTAAAAAAGATTTTTTGTATTAAATTTGAAGATGTTATAAATTAGAATAATTATTACTTACATCGATTTTGTTCCTAATAATATTTTAGCCATAGCCTACTACTTACGAATTGGACAAAAATAAAAATTTAAGAAAATCTTAAATTCTGAGCTTTGTTTTGAAAATATTTGCATACAATTATATATTTTTGGAAAGCCCACATTATGACTAATAAACTAGAAAAATAATATACAGAGTGTTCCATTTAAAAAAACATATATTTGCTTCGTAACTCAAAAACTGAAGTTGCTAGGAAAGAACTGACTACGCCATTGGATTCTACGGAAAAAATTATTTAAGATTGCGTTTTAACTTCTTGGATAAGTTTAAAGATAACTGTGATGCGGGGGGTGCCTCAAAAGGATATAGAAGGATTGTGAGGGAGCTTCTTGTTTAGTCTTGATTAGAGTAGAGTCAAGAGTGAGAATATAGTAGAGTACGAAATCCAACATCGTTTGATTTACCCTAATGGCATACTGGCGATAGAACCTTGCTGAGTAGCAGACGAGTACGATGTACTATTGTACATGGCGACCCTGCCAGTTGTATGTCATTTTGGGTAAATGTGTTAGAGAGTGTGGAGTTGTTCCATGATTGCATCCGAGTCAAGTCCGTGCAGTCATAGTGACCATGGGAGGATCTGAATCCAAGGAGGAAGTTTTTATCATCCAAGCGGGCAACAGTGGAGGTGTCACGGCGAATGGAACACCGGAGGCATCATCACCATCCGTGTACGAGATCCTTGGAACGGTTGCTTTTGGCGTTCTGGTGCTAGTAGGTATCATCAGTATGTGTGTCTGGGCCAAGAGAAGGTTCGAGAAGAAGATCCGGAAGGAGGTGAAGAAGGTGCAGGACGTCATCTAAGCCACCGTGAGATGCAGTCGAGTAAGAATTAAAAGTGTATATTTTTGCAAATAATTAGTTAGTGGACTAGGAATTTTTATTATTATAGAATTTTTATTGTTATTAGGTATGTGTGAGGTTAAATTTTAATAAGTAGTATTATTGGGAGCATGAACCCAAATGAGATTATTTCCATTTATGAGGATAGTAAAAAGTTTTCCGAAGCATTGAAGAAAGATAATGCCAAACGTAGGTCGAGTGTAACTGTTTTAAATAAGCACTCACAAGCATTAAGTACTTTAGAAGAAAAGTTAACCTCATTTAAATCGAGAGTCACACTTGATTTAGTCGAGGTAAATAAAAGGAAAAAACTTGCGGAGTACATAAAAGCAACGGAAGACATTTGTGTTAGTAATAGGAATTGTGTAAACTTGCGCTTAGAAGAAGCTACTAAGTTATCGCGTGGTAGTCAAGTTGATAATACGATGGGGGATAACTTCAAGTTGAGAACCGCAGGTTCGCTTTTACCAAATATGCATGGCACCGAAGAGGTTACCAAACAGTTGATCGACGCGATTGATTTTTACGCAGAAACTTTAAAACAGGACAGTAAGCAATTATTAATAAAATTTGTCTTGAAAGCCAAACTAACTCAGAGTGCAAAATTGCGGTTAGATAAAAGTTATGATACTGTAGAAGCCTTGTTATCTGATATGAAGAAGTTTCTTTTGCAAACTAAATCGGCAACTTACTTAGCTGTTCAATTGCACAATGCCAAACAAGAGCATATATCTCTTGATAAGTTTGCAAAAGAAATTGAACAATTACTTGTTGATTTAACTATAGCTCAAGCCGGAAATGATGATAGAGTGGTTCCAACACTTAGGGCAGTTAACGAGAAAATAGCAGTTAATGTTTTTGCGAACGGTCTTAGGCATTCGGATTTGAGAACGATTATTAAAGCTCGTAACTATTCAAACTTAAAAGAGGACATTGCGGGGGCTATAGAGGAAGAAATCGTTAAAAGCCCACAAGAGCGTGCTGCTACCACTAACCCGAATATGTACCACATGAGAGGTAGCCGAAGGGGCTTCCCACCGAATCGGGGAATTCGGGAGAATTTTCAATCTCACCGTGGAAATTTTGGCGGTAGTAGAAGCAACACGTTCATTAATAACGACAACAGGTTCAATACCTTCAGAAGCAATGACAATTATATTCGTAATAATAACAATAGAGGTTTCGGACGCGGCTATGCGAATCAATATTACAATCGTCAGCAACATTGGCAGGCGAGGCAAGGCCAAGGTTTCGGATCTCGAGGGAGTAATGACAATCGCACAGGTCACCCTCGCCAGGTCTACGTTGCTAATAATAATAATATTGGTAGTGTTAATCATAACGGCAATCGCGGTATCAATGAGGGCGACAACAACAATATAGGGAATTGGGAGCAAAAGAATGATGAATGTATACCTGACAGAAACCAGTTTTTTCGTGTCTAGCATAAAAGGCGATTGGAGCAAGTTGAGTTCTAATCCACTAATTTATATTCAAGTTTTATATGCAGGTACACATTTAACATTTTTAGTTGATACAGGAGCGAGTATTAGTTGTATATTTTCGGATTGTTTAAACGGAGAACAAAAAATAGATACTTTAAATAAAATTAGGATTAAAGGTATATCGGGTTCCACGTTTGCGTTAGGATCCACAAAGTTAAATTTTACAATCAATGAGGCGGAGATTGCACATTTGTTTTTCGTAATGAATAGGTTTGATAACACCATAAATGGGGTATTAGGTTCAGACTTTTTGCAGAATTTTAAAGCAGGTTTAGACTTTGAGACATACACCATTTCTTTGACTAACAGGGGTGGTACAACTGTTACCACTAACCTTCATTCAAAATTTGATCACTTCACGGTAATACCTGGTCGTAGCGAAATTATTACGTATTGTTTTGTCACCGGAACCGAGGAGTGTATAGTGTTAAATGAGGAGGTAGTGGAAGGTGTCTTTGTGGCGAGTACAATAGGCAAACCGGAAAAAGAATAGGGTACCTGTTAGGATTTTAAATGTCAACGAGAGAGAAGTTACATTACGGAATTTTCATCCAAAAACTGATAATATTTCGAACTACTATGTATGCAATTTCGGGCATAGTAACATAACGGTAAGAAGGGTAGAAAAAGTTTTGGAATTAATAGGTATAGATAGAGCCAATAAGGAGGAGAAAGACCCCATTGAGAAAATTTGCGCCAAGTACGCGGATGTTTTTCATGTAGAAGGCGATCCGTTATCAGTTACAAATTTATATCGTCAGAAAATAAGGTTGCATGACAATGCGAGCCCAGTGTATGTAAAGCCTTATAGAATACCGCATGCACAAAGAACTGAGATTCGTAAGCAGGTAGAACAAATGATTCAGAATGACGTAATAGAAGAAACAAGATGAGAGTGGTCTGCACCTTTGTTGATAGTGCCAAAGAAAGCTGATAAGACGGGAGTAAAATCATTTAGAGTCGTTATTGATTATAGGTTGTTAAATAAGTGCGAATAAAGTTTTAGGTAGTTCATATATGCCATACATGTGGCATCAACCCCAACCATTTCTTATGTTCATATACGAACCATATTTTAATACTGGAGAGTTATTCAAGGTCGAAATAAATGAACTGTAAACCAACAGTCTCAAATAATGTATATTTGGTTGTTCAGGGCTACATATTTCGCTTAAAAGGGCATCAACACGCATGCTAAAATGCTACTAATTTCTTTCCTGTGAGAATTAGTTTATTTTTGTTTTAAATCCGTCTCTGCAACAATCACACACACACATACAAGGGGGGAGGGCAAAGTCGCGATCCTATTTACGATGAGACTCGGTTACGTCTGTCAATCCGGTTCGAACCGGTACCAATGGTTCTCCTTGTCATGGGGGTTTGATAAGCTGGAGAACAAGCTTAGTGCTTGACCCTGGAACCGGGTCGAACCGGATCGGTTGGTCCTCTTATCACTTGGGCTATTTACAGCCGCCGCGTCGCTCTGTTGGACTTAACTTTGGGAGGCCGATTGAGGACGGCGGGAGGGGGGATTTGCATTGTTTGTTTAAAGCTTGCATGTTTTTGTTTGGGTATTTCATTGTTGGATTTGGGATTAGACGAGACTACGTTTATATGTCTGATGAGAACTGGTTACGTAATATTGACAATTTTTAGATCAAAACCGTTTATTAGAGGTTGGGTAGCATTTTCAGTTGAAAAACTCGTATATTGTGGAGCAGAGGCTGCAACGCTGAGTTTGTGGTGGGATATCTCAGGAAAACGCCCTGGTTTACTTATCTTTCCATGTTTTCCAGACTTTCTTCCTGATGGTGTCTTTTTATGAAAGAAAATCAAGTCCACCAAGAACATTTTTCTCCTACATTTCAGAAATCATATTGTTTTGATTTGATTCATATTGCAATAAAAACATTTTACAAAGACGTCTGATAATGGTACTAAGCACTTTCGTTGCTCGTGATTTCTAGTTATATGTTAAGAATTAGTTAACTGATCCATTCTCTGATCGAGGTTTGATGTAACATTGTCAGTTCAATGTCTTCTCGATTATGTAAGATTAGCCTGTTTTTCAGAGATTATGTTGTGAAGAACGAAATCACAATCTGCCTTGGAGGTCGAAAAGATAATTAAGTTTTGGCAAACTTCAAAGAAGTCCTCATGCCACAAAAACCTAATATGCACAGACGTTTTGCGGATAACGTTATAACCGAATTTTAGTTTGTTCACTACCAGTTATTACTGGATTGTCGAGTACTTTCTACCGGCCCCATGCGGCGCGATAAAACCATTGAAATTGCTGATAACCTCAGAAATTTCCCAGTGGTATGGCGTCGCATTTTGCGATAACGATGCTTCTGTCTGTTCTACGATTGTAATAAAAAAGCGTTGTTGATTTTGACGTCAAACGTTTGGAACACTATTGTTTATTTTGACGATGGATTGCTTGACAAGTAGCTTGAGTGCTGCTTATGACCTAGATGTGTCCTCAAATGCTTAGCCGGGGCAGAAATCAGCATCACAATATTCAGAATCTTACTCAAACAACCTCTAATGGAAACGTAATTATAACAGGTTTACTTTAGAGAAACTCCGTAACACCAGAGGACTGCAACTCCACGTTTATAGGAACCTGTTCAAAGTATGGAACAATATTCTCTCTCTCTCTCTCTCTCTCTCTCTCTCTCTCTCTCTCTCTCTCTCTCTCTCTCTCTCTCTCTCTCTCTCTCTCTCTCTCTCTCTCTCAATAAATTTAACGCCTCATCTAGGAAATTGATTTAAACCTAATTACTCAATCAAATACTCTTAAGCTCGGTTGTTCCATTGAAGTTTACAAACGTTTCGAATTGTTACTTAATGAAAATTTTTGTACTTCCATTTAACATTTTTACACGACATTTCCACAAGTGCTATCTGTACCACTTATCAAGTGATGCCTGATAATCTGAGGGCCTGAAGATCGATACCGGCCTGCTATAATGGATTTACTAAACTTTGCGAGTACGAAAAGCCTTTTTTGAGAAAAAAATAAAGGTAAAAATGCAACAGAACGTTCAGTCTGTGCATGTGCCAGTTCTATTGCGGAATGTCAAAAATTTGTTTATCGAAACAAATAGGTACATATATGTGTTAGTTCCAAGGAACTCTTTGCAAAAACATTACTTTTGATATTTCTACTGGTTCGGAAAATCGAAACGTCGGATTCCTAAATTTGACACACAAACGAGAAAAAGTGGTCCCGACAATGACAACAAAGCTTATTAAAATAGTAATTGGCAAATAGTAACAGTTATTCACTTAACATTAAGCAATTTGCATTACAAAAATAAATAATTAAAAAACAAAAAATAGATGATAAAAAAAGAAGTTATGAGGAACAGAGATAAAAAAAAATAAATGAAGCAATACAAAATAAAACTGAAGAAAAATATAGTTTTAATACTGGAATGTTAAAGTTGAGCAAGTTTTGAAGCTGATGAGCAATTATTAATGTTTATTTGGTTAACTTTTATGTAGGGACTTTCACAACAACAATAGTAAGATAATTTCAAACAAATCTCGATTTATATTGACTCCATGTCGACCTTTTCGGGTTTGTCAAGACCTTATCTCTGCTGGTGGTACCCTTAATAATCGGGTTTCGTGTAAACAATTAGAGACCGAAATTACTTGTTTTCGGTTTTGAACTGGTTTTTGATAGTCTCGCCAGAATTATTTCTACTATTTACACCATAAGTATTACGCCATAAAACGAATCAAAACGTTTACATATTTAAACAAAAGTGTTTATCAATTCTGGAGTAGTACATACCATGAATGTAAAGTGGCATAGGCACTTTCATTAGCACATTTTTAACAATTTTTTAACACAATCTTAGGGCTATCCCATCGTCAGGTAAACTTCAGAGGATGATGTATTAAGCTGAGGGTCTAAAAAACTACTGATGGGGCCTACATTATGGGTGAAGTGAACTGTTATTAGTTTGTCCCCTGCATGGGTCGACCACTGGCAGCGGGTGTCGCCTCTTTTTTTATTTTGAACGGATAAAAAAGCACATGTTACATGACTGTACCAGGGGCGTACGTAAATTGTATTTTTTTGCGTTTTATCTAAATAATGTTTTTTTTAACTTTTTCAGGGCATTGCTTTATGTAAGACCTGATATGATATATTACTATTTTCTTCAAATCAATAATCATTAGTATGAATTGAGGCAGGGTATTAATATATCTTTCTTTTCTCCTTAAGATAATAAGCAGGCACGAATAAGGGCACAAACATTTTTTCTTTGTGCCTTCAAATGTTTATTTCATTTTCTCAGGGCAAAATAGTATACCAGCGAAAAGATCTTATTTTTTTTTATTTTAAACTGCTTACTTCGTATTTTTGCTTATTATAGGTATAAGTAGGTACTTTATAGTTGCGTCTTTCGTTATGCTATTTTTCACACATACAGTTGTGACCGTTGTTTGCTTTGTTTTCCTAGTCAAAATAAATAGTCAAAACTTGTTTTTATTCCTAACTGCATATATTGATCAGTAATTTATAGTTTTTGTTCATTATTGATTAGATGCAACTAACCAACGACAAAACCCATTAGAGCTTTGGTCTTTATTTTAGCTTTTTTATGTTACAAAAAATTCATAATAGACGTTTCCTCCCCGGCACTGGGTCGTATCAAAACTTCGGACCCCATACAAAGACCATCTAAATAGGCTCTCGCCGATGGCCCATTGTGCACCTTATTCCCTCTCTCTTGTATTTGTTGACCTTCAGAGTTCTTCGTCTGTAATAACCATTTCAAGGCTCCATGGTCAGTCCTAATCAGGAACCTTTTTCCATATAAGTAGCGATGGTAATGTTCGACTGCTTTAACGATGGCCAACAGCTCCTTTCTAGTGACGCAATAGTTTCTTTCTGGCTTATTTAAAGTCCTACTGTAGTATTCAATGACCTTCTCTTGCCCGTTTTGTCTTTGAGAGAGTACTGCACCTAGACCACAGTTACTTGCATCCGTGTTCAAAATAAAGAGTCCGTCCTTTATAGGGTAAGCCAAGATCGGACTAGAACAGAGGGCAGCTTTAAGCCTTGCAAACGCCTGACTGCAATCGTGGTTCCACAAGAACGGTGTTTTCTTTTCCAATAATTTGTGCAGCGGTTTTGCGATGTAGGCAAATCCCTCTACAAATCTCCTGTAGTAAGTACATATTCCCAAAAAGCTCCTTACTTCGTGTTTGTCTCGGGGAACTGGCCAATCTTTAATGGCAGATATTTTACTTTGGCTAGTTTTAATGCCTTGTTCTGAGATAGTACGCCCCAAGTACTCGATTTGCTTTTGGAACAGGCTGCATTTCTTGTAGTTTAACTTCAGGTGAGCATTCCGTAACTTGTTGAAGATTTCTCCTATATTCTTCAAGTGCTCGTCGAAATCACGTCCCATGACAATTATGTCATCTAAGTATACCAGGCAAGTTTTCCAAGTCAGCCCCCTCAAGACAAGTTCCATTAGTCGCTCGAAAGTTGATGGAGTATTGCACAATCCAAAAGGCATAACAGTGAATTGGTATAGTCCAGAACCAGTGGAAAATGCAGTCTTTTTTGTCTTCGGGAGCAATCTTTACTTGCCAGTACCCACTTTTTAAATCTAGAGTGGAAAACCACTTTGATCCCGATAAAGTTGCTAACGTGTAGTCTATACGTGGCAATGGGTAGCTGTCCTTCTTGGTCACGTCATTAAGTTTCCTGTAGTCAACACAGAACCGTGTTGAACCATCTTTCTTCTTAACAAGAACCACAGGCGACGACCATGGACTAGATGATTCTTCTATGACGCCCTCCTTTAACATTTCACCCAGCAAACTGTTAACTTCTTGTTGTTTAGCCAGAGGGACCCTTCGTGGGTGTTGTCGTATTGGCTGGGCATCTCCTGTGTTGATCTTATGGACAACTAAATCAGTTTGACTGTCGTTGCTCTTGAAGTTAAACATATCAGATTCATCAATAGCAAATTTTATAGCAGACTGAAGTTGTTCCTTTGACAGGTGACTCCACTGTCGCTTAAAAGCATCAATAAATTGTTTAATTAACCACGATTAATTATTTTATCAATAAATTACATCACACGGCACGAGTTCTATAAGGAAAAAGAAGCGGGAGATCTGAAATATTATACCACGCACGATGCGCGAATGCACAAAAATATCTACAACAGGTCCAAGCCGCGCAGATTTACAAATTGTGAACGAATACAATCTAAAAATCCTTCGGTGTTGATAGACATGACAAAAGCTTTTGACAGTCTTAACATTAATTTGCTGTTGGCGAAGGCACAGTGTCACAAATTGGATGCCAACAAGTGGATTACAAGTTACCTCACTAATAGACAGCAGGCGGTTCGCTTGATTGATGATTGTGGTGAGGCACAGGTATCGGACTGGAGAGTGATTGAGAGAGGTGTCCCCCAGGGATCAGTCCTTGGGCCACTTCTTTTCACTTCTTTTGTGTCTGATCTCACCAGCTGCATTCAGTATTCAAAATACCACATGTACGCGGATGATTTACAAATTTACTTGCCGACATCTCGTGTGTGTCTACCAGAAACAACTAATCTCATTAATCAGGATCTGAATAATATTGCCATCTGGTCGCAGAGCAATTCCTTGGTTATCAATCCAAAGAAAACCCAAGCGATACTGTATTCTAGGTCAGAAATTGTTGTCAGCCCTGAGATGGCTATAAGATTGAATGGGGTTACAGTTGAATGGACGAATGTAGTGAAAAATCTAGGATTGTATATGGACGGCGGACTTACTTTTAATGATCATGTAAATAGTGTATGTCAGAAAACTTATTTGAAATTAAAAACGCTTTATGAATATAGACAAGTCTTACCGCATTCAATTAAAAAGATCCTTGTAGATAGCTTAGTACTGTCTATTCCAAATTTTCTTGATGTAGTATATGGTCCTTATTTAACAAGTTACGATAAATACCGCATTCAGAAAATCCAAAACACCTGTGCTAGGTTTGTTAACAATTTGAGAAGAAGCGATCATGTCAGTCAGCACGTTAGACATATATTCGACATTAATATGGCACAGAGGCGTTTTGTGCACTTAGCTGTATTAGTATGTAAAATCCTATTAACGCGGGAGCCTTGCTATCTGTTAGAATTTATCCCAATTAGAGCTTTAGCTCACAATGTTAACGTTCGTTACCTGGATGACATTACTATTCCCCATCATAGAACTCAGTTTTTTAAAAGGTGTTTTGCATATACTGGTCCATATGTATATAATATTTTTGTTGAAGTTTTATAGCTTTGTCAAGACAATTTTTGCTAAAAACAGTAATTTTTATTGCTATTAAATCTGTTTTGTGTTTGGACAACATGGCTTTCGCCTTAGAACATAAAGTTTTTATGCTGAAGAGCTATTATCGAACTGGAATCAAAGTGGATGGCGAATGGGTTTATTCCATTCGAAACTGCATGGAGGATTTCCAGGCCGAATTTCCAAACTTTCCTGTGGTCTATATGCAGTTCAAGAAAACAGTTTCAAGAAACAGGTAGTTTACCAAGAAGACCAGGCACTAGATCTCACAAGAAACGTACTGATGAAGTGGTTGCACATGCACAAGAAATAATGCAAAATGCACCTGGTACTTCTATACGACAGCTACACCATCAAATAGGCCTTTCTGTAGGTGCCACATATGCAATTTTGCTTAAAGATCTGCAAGTTTACCCATATCGCTTCACAGTAGTGCAAGAATTGCATGAAGCTGACTTTCCCCAAAGACAGTAATTTTGCAATTGGTAGATTAATATGGATAATAACCAGAATATTTCCCAAAAATCCATATTTAGTGATGAGGCATGGTTTCAGTTAAGTGGTTATGTGAATTCGCAAAACATGAGAACTTGGAGTAGTGAATACCCCCATCAAATAATTGAGAAAGGACTACACCCTGAAAAAATTGGAGTTTGGGCAGGCATCATAGCTCGCCGACTGATTGGTCCAATTTTCTTTGAAGGTGGCAGATCACTAGGATACTTCAAGTACCTAACATCATTTTCATTATTTATTTTTGTAGGCACATTAATAGCAGAAAGATGCCGAACGGACATTTTGGAACCATTTATCGAGCAATTGCATGATGATGAACTTACGGAGTTTCATTTCCAACAAGATGGAGCACCTCCCCATTGTACACAACAAACAATTAATTATTTGCAGACATTTTTTGTTGACAGGCTTATTAGTCGAATAACTGAAGTAGTGTGGCCTGCAAGGTCTTGTGATTTAACACCCTGTGATTTCTTTTTGTGGCCTTACATAAAAAACAATATATTTAAAACTCCTGTTGAGAATTTGGATGATCTTCGTCAACGAATACAACAGAAATTTATTGAAATTAACAATAACCCAGTCATGTTACAAAATGTTTTCGCAAGCATTAGAAACAGGAGTTTAAAGTGTATTGAACAAGGAGGCCAACATTTTGAACACCTTTTATAAATGTGGAGTATTTTTCGAGCTACTTTTACCAATAATTATTGTTTTTGTTAAGTTAGAACGATAGTTTGTAATACTTATTTTTTTTCTTGATGAGTTATGTGGTTAGTTGCCTATGTGAACAAGGCCCCAACTATTTTTGTTACCCATTTCAGTTGCATTTGATCCTCATTATACTTGTCTCTGACAAACAGCCATTTGGTGCTGGGTTGATTTACTAATGATTGAAGCACAAGAACCGTCTCAAGAATGAAGGGGCAGGAGGCCCGGTAGGTAGTTCAGTTGCTGTTTTAATTTTCAGTGCAGTAATTTTATTTACTTTTTTTTTGTCTTCCTATTGTGAGTTATTACCAACTGGACACCTTCATGATTGGCCAAAGCTAAAAAAGGACTAGTCAAGAATGTAGCAAGGGGCAGGAACTCCGGTAAGGAACTTTGTGTTTTCTTCATCTTCAGTGCAGTAATCTTATTTATTTTTTATGTCTTTCTAATGTGGGTTATTACCCGGATACCTGTATAAGCTACTAGATTTTGCTAGGACTTAGAGAAAGTATTTTACAAAAAATTGTTCATTACTTTAATTTTTTTTTTTTCTATTTGAATTGTCAATTATATACATCAATTATTTCTAACTAAGATCAATTTATTGTTAAACAGTAGATAAGTGAATAGAAACATGACTTCCCAAAACTCAATAAACATGTCAAAATATATTAACAAAAGATGATTAGCTTTATTACAAGTCTTATCGAACACATTAAACACATATACCATAGAAACCATATGGCATTTTTTCATACACCAATAGGAGATACAAGCCCTTTTCAAAAACTGCAATATGGATCAGGTTGATAACTATCAGCTGAGTTTCTACCATTCATATTGAGTGAAAATCAGATTCAAACTGTCATCAATCTGGTTTCCTAAAAATTACCTGTAAGAATCAGTCCGATCCAGGATCAATATTTCCAAAAGGTCCTATTGTGATAAAGTGTGTGAATCAAAACTTATCATTCATATTCCTATTAGTATAGACACAGTAGGACTTTTTGGAAATGCTAAACCTGGATCAAATTGATCTCTACAGCTGATTTGCATCCAACCCGATTGTCCAACCCGAAACGTGGTGGACAGCAACCCTTTAAACTACAGATCTGATCATTGACCAAGATTATCCAGTCTAACACTATTAATTACTTATCATTGTAAACTTAATTTCTGTCTATAACATATTTAAACAAACTCAGTTTATAACTATAAATTAGGAATATGAAGCTGGATGATCCTGCATTAATTAGTAGCTATTGATGTAATTTAACACACATTAAACTACTTTGTCATTATAAAAAAAAAACGTTAGCATTTATTAGTGAACGAAAATACTATATACCAATACCAATTGAGATGTTTTCCCTACATTCTTGCTCGTAAACTCAGGTCCACACTGATCTGTTCCAAGATTTCTGAAATATGCCTCAAGATTCCAGCCTATAATAGGTATTATTATTAAGGTATTTTTGTCTATACTGCTAATATTTTATTTATTATTTACTTTTAAAATCAACACACCACAATTTCTGACTTCATAGTGATGCTGACAAAACATCTCAGTTATTTATACATTTGAATCTCATTCAAACTGGCTTTCTAATCCAAAATGGTTTATGCATGTACACATGTGCCTTACAAACTGCTAATAGTACGATTGTATATAGCTTTTCCAGGGAAGGGGGGAGGGAAGAGAACTATTACACTTGTACACAAATTTAAACCTCGAGAGTATCTACTGATACATAGATTTTTGGAAACATCTTTTCTTCTAGGTCACAATGGTCGCAGTCTATACCGGTTCTGGTGCAAAATTTCCAGGTTTAGTTTCAGGAATTGAGCCTACAATATGTTTTTAAACTTATTTTTGTCTTCAGCTCTAACGTTTAATTTTACATACCTTTGAAAATCCACTCCATTTCCGATTCTACAGAGATAAAACATTAGAATCATACACTTGTTTTAATGATTTTAAAACTAGTTTTCAGTTTGGTTCAAACACAAAATGGTTTGTAGGTACTTTTGGTTACAGTTGCAGTTAGTAGGGCCAAGCCTTAAAAACTCCTCTCCCCACAGGCTACACCGTGCAGGGGCTGGGGATTAGGGTGCTTTGTCGTCGTCAGAAGTCAAAGGATCAGTATGAAAATCGCCACTTTTAAGTGCGAAAGGCCTGTTCAGGCGTTTAGGGTCGCAAAATCCTCCCAAGGTCCACCTATCTTCGTCTATCTACACACAATTTGGCACAAAGAGTGGGGTGTCTTTATAAGTTCTCTATGGAAAATGTTAGCTCGGGAATACCTCAAGTAAATTTTAAAGCCTATAGAATCTTAAAAATCCTTAAATAATTAAAAAATCAAACAATTTAAAACCGACTTGTTTATTTATCAACATTCTGAATGATTCTGAATTGTTTGGAATGTCATGTCAATTGCTATTCATTATCATTTTCTTACATTTATTTGAATATTCCCGTTCTTACATTCTTGAGAAAAAAAAGGATGGAGACACTAACGGAGCACGTAATGGTATGCAACCAGTAAAACTTTCGCAAAGTGTGAACGTGCCTAAATTTGAATGTTTGACGGACAAATAAAGAACGAAGTAATTTACGACGTGCTTCAAATTAACAAATGCATTTCATAGGTGGCTAGATGAAATTTTATAATGAACACCCCGTATTTGTTCCCACGGCGCAGATTTGAACGCATACTTAATATCCAGGGTAACCAATAAACTGTATCTTTTACCAGTTCCGCTTTGTTTTTGTGTATATCCGATATCTATCACTCTTTGTATTGCATCCACCGCTGATTTTCCTTTTGTAAATCCGTATTGTCTTTCAGAGATTATTCCTTTATCGCGTATTTCTTCTTCTAATCTGTGTTTTATGAGTTGCTCAAACAGTTTGCCGAGGCTATCAATGAGGCAGAGAGGCTTGCATGAGCTTGGCTCATCTAGCGGTTTTCCTGGTTTGAAGATTAATACTAGCTTTGAAACTTTCCATTCATTGGGCAAGTGCTGATGCGTAAGTAGAATGTTGTACATCCTAAGAAGTTCTTTTGGAGTGGTGCTTGCTAGTATTTTTATTGCTTCTGGCGGAAGGCCGTCCGTTCCAGGTGCTATGCCCAGTTTTATTTTGTTTGCAGCCTCCCTGAGGTCCTCTTGGGTCAGTGGTACATACTAGTTTATTGTTTGTCTTTGTCGGCTGGATATCTTCCTTTGGGGAAATAATGTGTTTATCTTTTCCATTTTCCGTGTGTCTGAGAGCTGAAATGGTAATCCCTGTGCCCTAAATTTCTTAGTGACTATCTCGTAGCCTCTCCTCCATATGTCATCTTTTAATTCTTCTATGAGCTTGTTCCATTGTTCTTCTTTTCCTTTTTGTACAAAAGTCTTTGTTACCTAATCACGGGCTACGTTATATTTTTCGCCCTGAATAGGCGAAGGGTAAAAATTTGCCTCATATTTTAACCCTCTGTTCTGTACTTACGACTAACAAAGTACATTTTTTATTTTAACTAAACCAGGCCAAAGTCTTTTAAAAAATAAAACCAAGGTTTCACTTTGTAGCCAGTTAAATTAAGTGCCACAAAAACACCTCGATCAGCGAGGGGTTTCGCACAGGTTCCGGTTATAATCGAACCAATTTACTTCGATTTTGCTACGGCTAATGTAAAATGTTCAGAAAGCGACATCAGAAGTTCAATTTTGTTTTTAAGACCGCCAAGAGCTGAATTTGATTAAAGGAATTTTTATGAAAACACACAGCAGGGGTTAGTAAAAAAAGTTTTTCAAAGGGGCTTTTTCATGCTTTGACAGAACAGGAAAACACACCCTCTCATATTAGGAATATCGATTACTAGACGTAGCCAACTCATCACGTTTAATAGCCAACAAGGAAGTGTGAAATGAAAGTTAACGGTTTTATGAAAGCAATTTTACTAATGCAACATTTCCCTCTAAGCCAAATGCTCTCTGAGCTTTATTTAACTATATACAGACGTCGACGAGGGAAATAGGAGACACACTTCGTCGCCTAGAGACAAATCTGTCTCAGTTTTCCAAGTTTTTAAGCAAAAATAGGCATGAAATCAATTCAATTTAGCACGTTCCCCAAACTTGAAGCAAGAAATGTTTGCATAACATTTCCTTAAAATGTCTCTCCATTTATTTCAGCTTTTTTAGTGCTCCAGCTAGACAGCCCTAATGAATCTCTCTGCCCCCCCTTTCCCATCAACATTTAACATCCGGGTTTTTACCAATGGCGATAAAATGACACATGATATTTAAATGCTTGAAAACAACTTCGGTCTGTCACTGTCTGTTTAAATTCAAATAGTCATTTATGTTATTAAAAAAAGTTACTCTTAACACACGAGCGTGAAATGTTGGCAATAACGCGAGTGTGATGTGGTATAATACTACCTTGCAAGTTGTGTATACTGTTTTTCCCACGACCATGAGCCATAATATACAAAAAAATAAATAAAAAAACATGTCGGAGCTAGGAATTGAACTCGTGATCTTGCGATCGCGATATCGATCCCTTTCATAATATCCGAATGAGTGAATTTGGTCGTGGGAAAAAAAACTTCACTTTTTCTTTTCACAAACCAATTGGATTACCAGACCACTTTAGTTTAATGAAATGTTAAATTAAATTTTTATTGAATGCTGCTCTAGGAAAAAAGAGATTTGAGAGTTGTAGTATAAATATAAAATTAGAAAACCATCAAAACGAAACTGTTTTAAGAAAAACAGTTGTGAAAAATTAGATAAGAAGAACATTTAAAAAAAAACACTTTGCCATTCCGATCAAAAGCAGCAAAAACATTTTTCCGAATTTTTTTCGAAAATTTTCAGAAGGGGGGTAGGTATTACGACTTATTTCGCAATTCTCAACTTTGACCGCCTCTAACTTGATAACGCCTCGACCGATTCGAGTGATCCAACTGTTTTTTCCTCTTCTTGATCTCCCCTTTCACCTCCCACCATCAGAAGTTCCGTAAGTGCAATTTTTTCGGAGATAGACCCCTTCGGTAGTCGATTTTCAGGCACTTTTAGAATCGCGGATTTTGATGCATGAGCCATTATACAAAAAAAAAATAAATAAAAAATATATCGAAGCTAGGTATTGAACTCGTAATCTGGCGATCGCGACATCGATTTCTTTCATAATACCCGAATGAGTGAATTTGGTCATGGGAAAATATTCCACTTTTTCTTTTCACAAACCAATTAAATAACAAGACCACTTTAGTTTAATAAAATGTTAAATTAAATATTTATTCAGTGCTGCTCTAGGAAGAAAGAGGCTTGAGAGTGGAGTTGGTGACACCATAGCGAAAGGGTTACGTTAAGGCTTAAAATAATGTAGGAGAAAAGAAGTGAAGAAAAACAGTTGTGAAAAAATAGAAAAGTAGAAAAGTCTAAAGGAATAAAAAGAAATACGCCACTTTTTAATAAAGAAACACTCAAACTGGCAAAGCTAAAAAAAAAGCTAGAAAAAAACTGATCGAAGAAAGAAACAACTACACAAAAGAAAAAGATTTAATAAAATCTTGGAGAAAAAGGAACAGTTTTGTGAACTAAAACAATATTTCGAACGGCAAAATACCATCTAAAACCTGTCTAATAAAAGGAAAAAATGAGTTGAAAAAAAAATTATTGTTCTCGATAATGGAATATGGGATAATGGAATGGAATAAATAATCGTTTAATGGAATGATCAATCGATTGATCGATTACGACAAATTTTTGTTGAAAACTATGAATGAGATTCTTTCAAAAATCCTTTATACAAAGTTTTTGAGAAAATTCAAATTAGGATTCAAAATCAGTTAAAAAGTGACACAAAGCTCCTAAAAATGTATATTTAGAATCTCTGGGAAAATGCAAGCAGTTAGGACTAAGATCGATTAAGAATGACTCACCTCATAAAAGTGCAAAATTTCAAGTTTTTTGAGAAAGTCACGCTAGGACTAAAGCCATAATCAGTAAAAATGACTCAAAGCAAGTGTGTAAAAATACGAATTTGAAGAGTTTGAAAAAATTTGAATTAATAATATAGCCAAAATCGGTTGAAAACTACTCAAAGCGTCTAAAAATGCAAATTAAAAGTTTCTCGAAGAATTGAAGTTAGGATTAGGACTAAAATCAACTGAACACGACCGACTTGTAATTTTAAAAATTAATTGGCGATGATTTTTGAGAAAATCAGGCTAAGATTAAGGCCAAAATCGGTGAAAAATGACTCAAAGAGTGTAAAAATGCAAATTAAAGTTTCTGGGCATATTCAAGTTTGGATTAGGACCAAAAGTGGTAAACAATTCACTTAAAGTGTAATTTTATCTAAAAATTACAATTTTTATGTTTTTTGAAAAAGTCAGGTTAGGATTAAGGCCAAAAAACCTAAAAAATGTTTCACAACGTGTAAAAATACAAATCTGGAAGGTTTGGAAAAATTCAAATTAACATTATGGCCAAATGGGTTAAAAAGTACTCAAAATGTCAAAAAATGCAAATTAAAGTTTTTGGGCAAATGCAAGTTAAAATTAGGACCAAAAGTGGAAAAACATTTACACAAAGCGTTATTTTATCTAAAAATGACAATTTTAATGTTTTTTGAAAAACCCAGGCTAGGATTAAGGCCAAAAAAACGTAAAAATGAATCACACAAATTAACATTATAACCAAAATTAGCTAAAAATACTCAAAATATTTAAAAATGCAAATTTGGAGTCCTTGGAGAAATTAGAATTAGAATTAGGACAAAAATCGATTAAGCATTTTTTAGGCAAATTTTTGATGTTTTTTTTTTGGAGAAAGTCTGTCTAGGATTGAAGCTAAAATCAGAGAAAAATGGTTCAAAGTTTGAAAATATAACATTGGAGCAGGTTGGCATATGGGTAAAAATTGGTATTAGATAAACAATTAACGACGCGTGACGGTGGCAACGATCCGGCCAATAGAAGTGGTGGGCGTGGTTAGCTGTGTTAGTACATAAGCAAGTAGCCTCGAGCTTAATGCTCAGTTTCACTTGAAAACGAGCAGAAATTTCACTACTCGAAACGTCGTGTAAAAAACTCATTAAAGACAATGGAAGATATTTCGCTTAATAGTACATCATTGTCTACCACCTTTAAACGAAATATTTGTTCATACAAAAATCAAAAGTGAGAAAAGGTAAAAAGAAAATTTTGACCTGATTAGTTGGGAATTTAACAGAATTTAGGCAAAAATTGACTGTGATTTATGTTCTTGAACCCAACATGATCAGAACTTCTGACTTTCGTTCAGAAATGTGTAAAAAAGCTTTTTAACAAAAAAAAAGTTTTTGGGTAGTTATTAGTTATACCAGTGATATTTAAGCCCGTTTGTTTGATTTTCCAACTATTAAGTAATTTGGATAATCTACACTGTTACAACATTGACAGGTTCATATAGTAGTCTTGTTTGTGAATGTGACGTTTTTGGTTAAATTATTAATAAATTACGTCCTTTGAAGATAGTATAAATATTGTCTCTGTAAAAGAAATTGGATTTTTTTTAATATTTACAGTACAGTGAGCTCTTTTGCTTCACTTAGCAGTTCAAACAGATCTAACTTATCGTTGATATTGTTGCGGGAATCGGTGCGCGTAAGAGGGCGGCTTGTTTATGCTTTCCTTGGTATTTATTTACATATTCAGACGTTCTCTTTTTTTATTCTTTAGGGAATTTTCTACTTGATAGGTTTGTTAGATATATAAAAGACCGACCGTCGAAGCGAGTATTCCAATTCTTAGTCGAGTCTAAGGACAAGATTATCCAACTTTTTATTTTTATTCGTAATCGTATTCTTAGTTTTCGTCGATAGCGACCCGTGTAACAAGCGTTGCCATGGAGATTTTGTTGCACTCTGATTTTGTTGCAATCTCTTACAAAAAAAATTCATCAAAAACTAAACGTTATTATCCAACTATTAAATTTAATAATTTCTCACTCTAATATATTATGAAATGTCGCTATAAAACAAAGATAGATAGAACGTGGGGGCTAATTTTTTTGCTGTCGCTGAGATGACAGTCCCACACCTTTCTCTACAAAAAGCGAGTTGATTTTTTTTAATGAAGGCATGACGCTGGATTTTCAAATGGCCGTGTCTTAAAGAAAAATAGCCAGAACCTTACCGGGATTGCAGCTAAAGACGACTAAAGACCCATGTTTAATCAGGCCGTCCAGTTTTTTAAGTGATCCAGGCGAGAAGCGATTTTTGAACACTATCATGTATTTTAAAATAATGTTGAATCCAAAATCGTGCAAATTACGTTTCTGATAAAGAAAACTGGGTATTTTCCTACATTAATGTTGAGATGTCAAAAAACACGCCAGACAAGGGCTTTTTTAGTCAATAGGACAGACACTTGACCTAAGCCTATGACACCTATCAATCAGCCTTGAGGAAAAAAACGATTTTGTGCGGCCTTTCGAGTCCTATTTGCACTTAATCTACCAAAATGTCAAGCTAAAATAAGATTAGGCCTTCTTCACTAGCCCATGGTTTCAATAAAAATGGCTCATATTATCCATCATATCACTAATTTCCATCAGTTTTCGCCATCGAAGTAAGACGTTTATTTGACTTAAAGTAAGACATTTATTTGACTTTAATTGAAATAAAAGATGACTGAAGGAGAAGATGCATTAGAGCCCTATAATACCAACTTAATATAATTTACATGAATATTTTTGCCTCTTTATCCACTCCATTTTGGAGGCGTGGGCTTATTATAAAGGCATAATCCGAGAAACCGTAGAAGTATTCTCAATTATAGCAAAGAACGTAAATAGTACTTCAAAGTCGGTAAATTTAAGGCCGTTTCAGAGACACGTGCCTGCTTTGCAACCCTATAATTTGAGTTAACAATATGAAAATAAACGTTTTTTCAATATATTGTTATCGAGGGTCTTATTGATCAAACGGTGAAATGTTTCTTTAAACGAAGTAAAAGCGGCTTAATTTAGCCCAAAACAGCACATTATAACATCATCTACCAAAAAATAAAACTAAAAAAACTGCTTTTAGGAAGAAAATATACTTAATTTATCATGAAAATTAGTGGATAATAGGCAAATGGCACCAATTTGAGGATTTGTGAAAGAAAAAGTGATGGTGGTCACAGTTTGAAAAAGATATATATATATATATATTTATAGCAAATTGCTATAAATATATATACAGGGTGTCCAGTTTAAAATGATGTACATGGGGATATTGGAAAACGTTGGAGATACCAGGTCGCGACTTTATTGGCGGACCGATTTCGGCACAAAGGCCATCATCAGCGCCCAAAAATTCGTCAAAAAAGGGAAGCCAAGGGCAAGGCGTCATCGTGCCACGGTACCTCATCAATAATTTTGACGGTTGAGGAAAACAAAAACTTTGGTTGTTTTTGTCCAAAGTTAGATTGACTGTTACTGAAGATACCATAAAAAACTACCTGGCTAAAAATGCATCAACATCACTTGATGAAGTTACTGTGAGGTTGTGTAGTGTAAAGAAGGACAACATTAATTACAATTGTTTCATGGTGGGAGTAAATATGAATCTGAAAGATATTGTATGTGGGGAGAACTTCTGGCCATGCGGAGTTGGTTTTCAACGATTTGACTTTTCACTAGGGCGTAATTTTTTAGACCGGCAGAAACACCAGAGTGTCTGATAACTGAACATAGAATCAATCCCGACAGTTACGTTCCAATTTTGCTACATTGGAGTGTCCAAAGCCTAAACAATAAAACGCAAGAGGTTTCAGTGGCGTTATCAGAAGTAGCATATATTTTGTGTATCGGAGCACTGGCTTCACAATGGTGACCTGGAACACCTGAAATTGCCCGGATATATACTGGTAGGCTACGCATCCAGGACTGAATTCAGGGGAGTAGGTACTGCTTTGTTTCGTAGAAATGAAATATCAGTGGTGCAAACACCAGTTCGCACTGAACAAATTGAAAAACATTTTGACGTCTGCACAATTTCATATCAAGCAAACAATGACTGTTTTTATCAAATTGTCCCTTTGTATCGCTCCCCATCTGGCAATATGGACATATTTTTGAGTAACTTATGTGATCTATTGGAGGAGGTTTATAAGAATAATATTAACCTTGTGGTATGTGGAGACTTTAATGTTGATTTCCAAAAGGATCGTGTAGAGTCCCATTTAGTGGTGCAGTTGATGATGAGTTTTGGACTTTCGTCTAGCATCTGTAATATCACCAGAGCTGGTCGTGGAACTGGAACACAAATAGACAATATTTTTAGCATTATCCCTGAGGAATTAACAATTGGTAATGTATACATCACAAATGTATCTGATCATTATGGTCAGATTCTGAGAGTCCAAAACTCACTTAATATTAAGCCTAGGTGTATTATGAAGCGCTTTTTTACTGATGTGAATGTAGAGTCACTCATCAATAGTTTAAAAAATAAAGACTGTGCAGACATCTCTTGTGAGCAAAAAATATAATGTATTTCACAACATTCTCTATTATCACTTTGACTTTGGCATTTCCTCTCAGATCGTGTAGATTGAACACCAACAGGCCTTCCTGGATCACTAAAGAGATCAGGGAGTATGGACAATAGATTAAGGACCTATATGTTTGGTACAAAATAACTCTTAGCCAAACAAATCTGAATATTTACAGGACCGAAAGAAAGAAATATAGAACATTTACCTCTCAATGTCAAACGGCGTACAATGAAAACCAGATAAGTAATTCAAAAAATAAGACTGCGTGGACTATCTTTAGGGACTTAACTACAAATAAGAATCAGAAATATATTACTCTTGAAGCTGATGGTGTATCAATAGAGAACCCCACCACTATAGCCGATATGTTTTTGAATAAATTTTACATTCCGACTCTGCCTCGCCCTCGGGAGCTTTGTCTGGACGAAGTAACGGAGAATCCTCACACAGTGTTTTTCTGGCCAGTTGATGAGCTGGAAGTATTCAGAATTACTGTGGGTATGCCGAACAAGTTCTCTGCGGGCCTGGATGAGTATCCTATTATATTGATCAAGCGTATTGCCCAATACATTTCAAATCCATTGGCATATGTAGTTAATGAGTGGGGTGATGCCTTAAAGGTTGTCCCTGTTCATAAAACTGGACAAAAAACGGACATCAATAACTATAGGCCTATCTCTCTCCTTTCCTCCGTGTCGAAGATCTTTGAGAGAGTCATATACAATAGGCTCATGGATTTTCTACAGCACTATGACATAATAGTCTGCCATCAATATGGCTTTATACCAAATAGATCGACACAACTAGCAATATTTGATTTCTTAACCTATATAATTGACAATGTCGACCAGAATAAAAGGGTTGCAGGCCTCTTCTTTGACCTCTTAAGGGCCTTTGACACGTTGGGCCATGATCTGCTTATGGGGAGATTGGCGTGCTGTGGGGTCAGGGTGGTATTTGCCTCTATTTTAAGATCATACTTGATCGACAGGCGGCAGGTGGTATCAGTCTCTTCGCGAGGAACCAATTTCTTTTCCCGATCGGCAATGGTTAGACAGGGAGTCCCGCAGGGCTCTATTTTAGGTCCCGTGTTGTTCTTGCTGTATGTTAATGGGCTGGGTACCCGGCTTGATGGTCGCGTTTGCCAGTATGCGGACGATACGTCCATTGTGCTGGTGGATGCTGGCTTTGCTGGC
>CATOSE010000159.1:0-31715 GCA_951812265.1 Taphrorychus bicolor | reverse complement strand
CAGGCGCACGCGCCACTGCATAGAGTACTGCTTGAACACAATGAGCCAGCTTGCGCGGAGGCCGACCAATACCAGTACGCTCCCTGGCAGCGGTGAACCACTCACGCAGCGACTCGATGATTGCAGACTGGATCACCCTCTCCTTGTCATCCACACAAGCGTCGGGAAGGCGCAATCGCTGCGCCGCATACGCAAATAGCTCGGCCGTCTTCAAGTGGTCTCCACCTGTGATACGTGCCACAGCGTCAAAGGCGCGATGGAAATGATTCCAGAGTGTGCGTGTGCGCTCAGTGGGTGAGTAGCCAACACCAAGGATCTCCGGCAGCTTGTGCGAGGCCGGGAGCGTCTCTATCTCGCTTGCTGCTTCAGAGACGGCCCACTGAGATAGCTTTGCAAGGTCGCGTCGTAAACCAGCTGCCACCTCCTCTCTTGCTTCTATTACTGCACGCGCCTGGGCTAGCTGCATACGCAATGAGAGCACTTGCTCCCAAGCATTGGCCAGCATCGCCAGCTGTACGGATGGAGCGGCCTCCCTCGCTGGCCGAAAGAGAGACGAAACTGCACTCGACGCCCCACGGCCCAGTCCACACTGTGGGCGTATTGTCTTTGCTGCTCGGCCAGCACCATCGTTTGGCATCCCGCCATTGGCTCTACGCCCATCACTGGTCGACGCCTCACCGCTGCTGTGCCCTCGCGCGCTGGTACGTCGCTCGACGCCCGGCTCCGCTTCTCTGCGCCGGCGCTGCTTCTTCTCACGAGGTAGGTGTGGCCGGAGGAGCTGCCATGCAATGCGGCGCGCCTCGGCTTCGGCGGCCTTCTGACACTCTGTAGGAGAGGCTCCGGGTGCTGTCCATACTAGCCGCTTATGATTAGAGCGCCAACCGGTGAGCCGTGATCGACTGATCTTTGGGACAGCGACGGAGACGTAGATGTTGTATGCACTAGAGAACTCGTAGCGCGCATCGGCTTGTACCACAGCGGTTAGGCTCAGCACACCTAGGCGCCCAGACTCCATGGGCTGGCCGTCTGTGGGTACGTAACCCAGCGGAGGCGCTGCAACCTCACCCTCGCCATTGACAGCGGCGTTGGCCTGGACGGCAAGTTCCAGCAGCTCCTGTAGTTCCATTGCAATCTGGGCAGCCGCCGTTGCGTGCTCGGCTGTAGTGGCCGCCTCTGCCTCTGCCTCTTGATGGGCGTGACGTGCAGCCGCAACCTCAGCCGCAGCAGCTTCGGTCGCTTGGGGCACAGCGGCCTTCTCTTCTGCAGTGGAGACCCACTCGGCCGGTGCGGCAGCAGGTGTGGTAGCCGGCGCAGCACCCTGGGTCGAAGACGAAGACGAGCCGCTAGCTGTTGCGGGAGTTGCCCATCCTGGCCACCGCTGAAGGTTGGCTTTTGCCTGCTTTGCTTCTGCTGCCCGCTCGGCCTGCGACACTGGGCCGCGCTTCCCACCTCCTTCCACTGCCCAAGATGGCAGTGGTGAGTCACATGGGCAGCAAATTGTCTCTCCATGTACTGAGGCGTTCAGTGCACGGGTGCGTGCTAGCCTCTCCTCCGCGCACTCCAACTCTGCACTGGTGGTGGCGGCAAGATCGGCGGCCGCCGCGGCGGCGGGCTGGCGGCAAGCTGCCTAGCATGAGCGATCGCCCTTCTCGAATCAGCTGTCGCGTTTGCCAAAAGCTCGAATGCCTCTCCTACAGTCACACGGCACAGACATGTGTAAGCCATGGCGCGAGGGCACCGGAGCAGGATGTGCGGTCGGCGCACCTTGGCCAGTGCCATCGATCTCGTAGAACATGGACGCTTGAAGAGACGGCGCAGCACTGGCGAGGGCGGCGTCGAGCCCCTCGGGGCCAAAGGAGATGAGGTTGTACTTGGTCCCTTGGAACTGCTGCTGTTGGTGGGCGAGCAGGTGGGCGGCGTGGGATGCGGCGGTCATGAATGGAGAGATGGAGAACTGGGAAGGGGTGAGTTCCGAGGCGATAGTTGTTGTCGAGGTAGGATGCGACCGCGGCGGGGGTCGCTATAGCTCGAGATGCGCCGGGGGCCGCCACCGTGAACTCTCTACCCGAAACTGAATATTAAATAACAAGACCCTAGAGGCCGTACGAACAAGCTGAGTAGACTAGAGAACACACGGTTACTAGGACAAGAGTTTGAATTTCAACACCCCCCCGTGCTCGAACGTGGGGAGAGTAGTTCATGACCGCAAATTCATGATAATATCCCGCATAGCGAAGAAAGTCTTGTGGCCCAGAGGTTTCGTAAAAAAATCGGCCAGATTATCAGCGGTACGTACGAAGGGTACAACGATGGTAAGGTCCTCGACCTTTTCGCGTATGAAAAAATGACGCCGATCGATGTGCTTGGTGCGAGGGTGATGCTGTGGATTGTAAGCAAGGTCGCGTCCGGCCTGGTTATCCATTGCCATACTCGTGGGTTCTCGCAACGCATTTGTCGGCACCTTATATGTGGACAGAACGAAGCACTGAATATGTTTTTTCTCACCAAACCATTCGAATAAAGGTCTCGTCATTTCACGCAAATATTTGTTCTAGAGATAAATACCTTCGCAAGGCGTCAGAATTTGAAGGCGTCAGAAAAGTGGGAGTGCCGCCAATGGCGCTACTGATAATTTTCGACGCTGCCCGGTGAGCGCGCTCAGAAAGAGAGAGGTGCCATGCGTGGCAAAGGGTGCAGATGCGCTGGTTGGGATGGTGTGCTAGCTGTGCCTGTAGCACGCACCTAGGCAAGGTGCATGTGGGCTGCCTGAGATGCCGTGACAGGCGATCGGTGGCCAGCTCGCTTAACTTGTGTCAATCCCCTGCTCAAATGTGCGTGTTGTGCTGTTTGCAGGGTGCGCACGCTTTTTTTAGCTGGCTGACTTCTGTTGGGTCCTCTGCCAACGCTGTCGTGCTGCTGATACATGCCGTCTGGTGAGTTGATTTCGCCATGTATGCTGCGCGCTGCATGCGATAGACGATGTGACCTGTGTCTGTGGCGTGCATTGTGCACAGGTTGTCGGTGTAGGTGCTCCTGAGGCGCCCAGCTTTTAACTTGCGTGCCCAGGACACTGTGTAGCGGATGTTGTGCCTTTGAGTGTGCGGCTCACCAGCACGGCGTGCTGAATATCCAGCGCGTGCGCTACGCGCTTTGCGCAATTCGTAGGTCAGGCTGCCTCATTTATCGCATATGCGTGACGTCTCATGTAGGACAGGAGTGTGGACAGTGTGGATGCGTGTGAGACCGTGTCTAGTGTGGCGTTGCGTGTGTATTCGTCTCGACTGTTGGTGTGCCTGCCTCTCGTCGCTCTTTGTTTGCGTGTCCGAACTATCGGGCCGTTCATTTCAAATGATGGCAAATGCTGTATAGAAGTACTCTTCCGTATTTGCAGTCCCCTGCACAACAGTGAAGGAACAAAAAAAAAAGACCTAAATCTCACCAAATGTCCAAAAACGCGGTGCCGACAAATGCGTTGCGCTGAATCCCCTCCGATGAGCTCGGATAAGAATCGGCGGAGATATGTGGCTTCCTTTGCCGCCTCACTGGCGGCGATGATCTCGGCTTCACATGAGGATAGGGCCACGGATGCCTGCTTCTTGCACGACCAGGAGATTGCCGCTCGATTATACATGAATACCGAACCGGAGGTGGAGTGCCGTGTGGCCCAGTCCGAGTCTGTATAGCCGTGCATAGCCGCGTCATCTGCACTGTAGCGGAGGCCGACGTCGCGGTGCCGGACTAGGCAGTATAGCACACGTTGGGCTTCCTTATACAACTGTTCGTCTGGGTAGGCCATGGCGCGACACAGGAGACCAACGGCGAGAGCGATGTCGGGGCGGGTATTTCCGCTGCAATATAGTAAGGCACCGACCAGACTCTGATACTTCGCCCGCAGGCCTTCAGAAGATGCCTGCTTGCGTGCGAGGGCCTGTTCTACGAGGTCCGGGAGCTCTACGGAGGCCGGTGGCATATGAGCGGTGAATCGGTCCGGGACACCGTCGGGGAGGAATGTTTCGGCCAGTTTGTCGATGTAAGCTGACTGGCGAAGGACTACGTCTCCGTCCTGTTGCGAGATTCCCACATTCAGCAGGTCAGACACGGTGCCTTCGTCCTCCACATTCCATCGTCGCTCAAGATCGGTAGTGAAAGACGAGTATAGCGAGTGCTCATCGGTGTGCGAGGGCAACACGAATAGATCGTCCACGTAGCAGCCTAGGATTATCTGTTCTGACCGAGGACCGTCGGGAGTGGTGATGTCTTTCGTGAGGTGGAAGATGCATGGGTCCGAGTCGCTCTGCACAAAACCCCACTGCGTCAACCAGGGAAAGAGGGATCGCTGCCAGCGACGACCTGCTTGGGCCATCCCGTATATAGGCTTGTCTACTCGACACAGTCGCGGGCGTCCGTCGCTACCGACTCCTGCGAGATGCTCGTGGCCCGGGGTGGGTAGCAGTACACGCACTCACCCTCCTCGAGATCTCCCTGTAGGTATGCTGCGACGAAGTCCCAACGGTACATACCCAGACCCAGTCTCGCGGCGATAGAACACAGCAGGCGAAGCGAGGTCGAGCGCATGGCGGCACAGAAAGTCTGGTCGAATCCACCCCAGGCTGCTGGGAGCACCCCTGTACGCACAAGCGGGCTTTCAGGCGTCCATCCCGCTCCTTCTTGTATGCCCAAGTGAGGCGGACTATGCGGCGCCCGGTAGCAGCGGTGCGGTCGACGTATGTCCAGGATTCGTCCGCTTTGTGGTTCTCGATTTCGGCCACCTCGGCTTTAGTCCATCCGGGGCGGTCTTGAGCCATCGCCTGTTTGTGGTTACACGGGGAGTCGTCGGTGATGGTACCGGCCTTAAATGCACATCCGGTGCGAGAAGCAAGTGCGCGGCCGGAAGGCGAAATAGACACACATGGGCGCAGAACGAGTCCGTGACCTGTGCGGTTGCGTAATGGATAATCGGAGCCGCGGTGGTGCGTAAATCGCCGGCGGTGGCGCGTCTGCTCGGGTGTTGGGGATAGTGTGGTCGCCTCGGCTTCTGCGACATCATCCGCCATGGCATTCGCCTCGTCCTGTACCTCTGGTTGTGGTGGTGGAGGATCCGCAGGCGCGTCTACCCCACCGTCGGCGGCGTCCGCGCTTTCGTCCGCGACAGGGATGTCAGCGGCCGGTGGTTTCGGTGCGGATTGCAGGCTTTCCACAGCGTCGTTTGTGCGCGTTGGGCTGTGGAGGGAAGCGAACACGCGAGCGAACAAATAGTTGAGATCGGCAGGGTAGGCGGCGGACCTGGTCGAAGTAAAGGCGCCGTCCTGTCGGTCGCCCCCTGCTATAGCCCGATGCTGCTCATGAGTGCACACCAGCCTTCCAAGCGGGCGGAGAGAGGGCGCCAGCCCGGGAGACACCATAAGAGTAGTGTACTTCTGATAGTCCGACGCGAAAGCGCACTGCAGAAACGTGACGTACTCGCTACCGGTGGCTCCGCGCAGGCTCGTCATCTCAGGCAGTGACCACATGGGACAGTGGCGAGCATGGAGAAAGTACGGTGTATCGATGACGCTGCGGTCGGGAGGGTTTTCGACAACGAACTCGGCGCCAGCCTGGTAGGCCGCGAGTAGCAAGGTGGCCGTGCGAGCGACAATGGCGTTGGCCTGCTTCACCTTCTGCTTCTGGCGAGGCGCTAGGGAGGGTAGGCCGTGAGGGTGCTCCCGATCGCGGAGCGGTCTCGGACCGGGCTTACCGTCACCTGGCGTGAAGAAGCGTGACACCGAGAATGTGCCGCAAGGGGGCGCGGCGAATACGGCGAAGAACTCGCCGTCGTGCACGCGCTGTAGCAGACTCTCGTAAAACCCGTCGCGAAGGATGTCCTGCTCTCTCCCCCCTCCGTGCTGGGGATCGCTGTCTATCATCACCGCGTGGAGACCTAATCTGCCGAGGAAGGCGGCAAGCCCGTCGGGTCGGTTGAAGGGGCCTGAGGATAGGACCAGCACTGACTTGGAGCGAGATGCTCGCCCCCCCGTACTGCGGGTGACACGGCGGAACTCGGCGGGTAGTGACGCGGACGGTACCGGTCGAGTGGGCTCCGGCGCGGTAGGCACAGGCAATCCGGGTGGCTGGTCGGCGTCGGCGTCGGCGGCGACGGTGGGAGGCGTACCAAGGCGGCGTGAACCTGCGGGCAACCAGGGCATGTAAGTCTCGTCCACATACACGTCGGAGGTCGTGACGATCGCGCCAGTGGTGGGCACGAAGACGTGGTAGGCACCGGGAGACGTGATACTGCGGCCGAGCATGAGCCCCGACCAGGCGTGCGGCTCGATTGCGGTCTTCGAAAAGGCCACTCGGGGTTTGACGGCGAAAGCGCGGCATCCGAACGGCACGATGCTCATAATGCGCGGCTTGTCGCCCGTTACCTCTTCGTAGGCTGACATGGAAGACCCCGGGGGGCCGGTCGTCCGATTCAGTACATCGACGGCATGGTCAACCGCGAAATCCCAGAAACCTATTGGGCACCCACTAGCGAGCATGCTCGAGCGCACAAGCTCCATGATGGTTCGGATCGCTCTCTCCGCGACGCCGTTTAGTGCATGGACGTGGGCGGGCACGTGGTGAGAGTGATGAGCTCGTCATCAAGGAATTCGCCGAAGTCGCGGGAGATAAATTCGCCGGCGTTATCCGTGTGTAGCGACCCGATCACCGCGGTCGCCTCGGCTCGCTTGCGGTTGAGTAATGAAGTGAAGCTCGAGACGAACGCGCGTATGCACGAGGGCGCTTCTGATTTTCTTCGGAGGAAGTATACCGTCTTGAACCGAGAGTGGTCGTCCACGAGCACGAGGATGTAGTGCGAACCGCCGCGCTTCGTCCCCTTGAAAGGACCGGCAATATCGGCGTGCACGACTCTACCCGGGTAAGATCGTTCGTAGCGGTCGGAGGAGTGCGATGCCCTCACGGCGTTCGCGGTGGTACAAGCGTCGCAACCCACGTCGCGTGCTTTGGATAGTGAAGGAGGGGCATCCGCGCAATAGGTGGGTAGGCGGCGAAGTCGGTCGATTCCGGCATGGAGTCGCCGGTACATGGCTTGCGCGGCCACTTCCGAAGGTAGGGCTGTTTATGTGAGATGTGGATGTGGGGCGATGGATGCCGAGACCGCGAGCCGTTGAGCCTGTACCAAGCGCCGCTAAAACCGGGAGCGAATCGTCGGTGAGTGTGCCCGACACGCACACGACGTGCCATTGGTAAACCCACATACCGTCCTCGAAAGGGGAGATCACGTCGGCCCCGGGCTCGGGCACACGGATGGAGCAATCGCCACCGAAAGATACGAGTGCCTTACTACCGTCCCATAATTGGCGGACGGAAAGTAGCGAGTCGCCGTAGTCGGGGAAGATACGTACATCTTTGATTACGATCCGCCGATACCGTCCGTCCGAGGTGCGCGCGAGTATGGGTAAGTTGCCGATATGGGTAGCCCGCCGGCTAATGCGATCAAGACCCGACATGGTATCCGAGCATCGGCGCACGTTGACTAGGTCCTCGACATACGGATGGATGTGCCATGACGCGCCGCTATCCACGACAAGACTCACGGCTCGGGCTCCTATAGGTAGTCCCCGCGATCGTTTGCTTTTGTGTTGCTTCGACCGATGGGAGATGAGGCCGCGCGCGCACGTGGACAAGCGATGTTCGCGTCGCGATAAGTCGATGTGCACCGGTGGGGGAGCACGGATGGGCGGAGCGTCGTGGGCGACGGTCGGTTCGGTCGCGGTCGCCGGTCGAAGGTGTTGCGCGGCGAGGGCGAGCACATGTCGTAGCTTGACTCGACGGAGTCTCCACGTGGGCCTCCATAATGCCGCGCTCAAGCTCAAATTTGCATAAGAGAAGCGTAAGAACGACAAAAGGGAGCGGTAGCTTTCCCTCAACTGGGGCGTGCTAGGGACGATCTTGCCGCGTAGGCTCCATTCGATGGTGTAAGAGGATCGGCCGAAGAATTGGTCGGCTTGAGGTTCGTCGAGATCGGAGACACCGAGTGCGCGGGCACCGGTTCGTAGGAGGAGACAAGAAAGCAAGAGTGCTAACGCCCAAGGGAAGTAACGGAGACGGCAAGGGGCCCGGACGGCGTCGATGGCGGATCTGAATGCGTCGTCGAAGTCTCGCGCGTAGCGGGAAGAGGGCCGATGTCCATGGCGCGGCGCGCCAAAGGGGGAGGAAGAATCTCCCCTAAGGCGGGCGTTAGCCTGCGCGCGCGAAAGCCAATGGATGATGGACCTCATCGGACGGCATATAGTAAACGCGAAAACGAAGGCCGTGCATGCCACCGCAAGCGTCGCGATCAGGAGTTGGGCGGCCATGGGAGGCAGCGCACCTGCGTGGAGCGCCACTCGGATTGCAAGTGCGGCGCAAATGCAGGCGGTCGCAGCCGCGGCACCAGATAACGCAGACGGTAGTTGATTACGCATGCTTTGGGGCGGCGACGACCGTCCCGGAGCCGTGTCGGGAGCGGTGACCGTGTCCGCCCTTGCTTTCAGGGCGACGTGCGCTATGGCGTTGCCCGCACAAGTCGCGTCGTGCTCTACGGCGTAACCGCTGGCGCGACGCATTTCCCTCAATAAGTCTGCAGACGCAAGAATATGGGACGCAGTGAAGAAAGGGGGCAGGTGCGAGTTATGTCGTATCGCATCGACCAAGTCGGGCTGCGGCGTCGAATTGGCATCAGCGGCGGCGTTGCAATGGTCCGCGGTTCCAACTGTCGCGGGGACTTGAGGCGGCGTAGTGCTGATATCAGGAGCTGATTTCGACTGAATACGGATCCACGCAGTACGCAAGAAATCTGCTAGCTGGCTGAATGCGGCGTAAATTTCACCGGGCGTCGCCCAAGAGTCCGGCTGCCAGTCGTCGGAAGTGGAGGCGAATTGGGCGATGCAGCCTTCGAGCATTTCCTTGGGCATGCCGAGCGAAGTAAGCTCTGAATGGATGGCGAGGCGGCGTTCGGCCATAATAGACGCCTTAGATAGACCGCGTGGCATCATTGCCAGTTTGGCATTCGATGGCGGCGATTCGTGTCGAATCGGTGCGCGCGGGGGGTCCATTGAGGGCGCGGAATCGTTATCACACGATGCGCATTCGTCGGCGTCTTCAAATCGCTGATAATCATCATTGGAAGCACGAAAGGAAAGGGGGAGCGCAGGAGTATGGCCTATGCGCTGCGAAATGTCGTCGTCATCTTCGTCGTCATAAGCGATAAGCCCCAAAGCGGCGAGCCGCCGTGCCGCGTCGCGATCCTCGTGCTTCGCACTCGCCATAGCACCGCGCGCGCCGTCAGCGGCACCACCAAGCTGAAGGGTTTTGCTTTCACCAGAGACGCCATCAACCATGGACCTGAACAGCATTTGATTGGCTTCGTTGGGGGTACCCTTTGCGCCCCGGTTGCGCCGCCGCCCTCGGCGGTTGCGTGGGCTGCCCTTTTCTTCGGGCAATGTCCGTTGAAATGTTTCACGTCGCAGCCGTACTGACCCTTCCAGCGGCAAGGCCCCCACTCTTTAGGGTTCCAGACGTCGTGTGGGTCGGGTCCACTTTTGCGGTTCTTGTTTGCGTCTTTGAAGTCGCGTCCCCTGCCGCGACCGGCGGCCCCGTAGCCTACCATGTTTGAGTGACCTGATTCTGCGTCGACATCGCCAAGAACCTCGAGAATGCATCGCGTGGTCTTTGTAAGATCGCCTTCGGCCGACTGAAGTTGCATTCTGACGAATAACGCAGTTTCCAGTTTGTCTGAGATGCGGGAGACGACACTCGCCAAGCTCTCGGCCATCATCGGATCGGGGCGCCTTTTGCCGGTAGCAAAGAGGAGCGCTTGGTTGAGGCGCTTTGCGGCGCCGGAGAGGTCGTTGAAGCTAGGTACACTCGGGGAGGGCAAGCCGACCTCAAACAGTGACGTGAGGCATGAAAGGAGTGCAGTTGCTGCCTTAGGGGACAGGGCTTTCGCCGCGTCGATACCGAGGGTGCGAAGGAGATCCCGGCCGCTGCCGCCGGATTTGCTCTCGTAGTCTTCGTGCACCGTTTCGTTCCCGATGCGTTGGAGTATTCATTGGTTGAGAGCCAGATCAAGTGCATCGATCTCTTCTAGAGCCTCCACATACCTTGCAGGCAATATGTTGGCTGCGGCAGCCGCGGCAGCTGTTGAATCTGAGGCAAGTGTGAATCCGATAGCGGTTTTGGCCATAATGGCCGGGTGCGTCGATGGATCGCAGGGTGCTGCATCATCGTAGAGGAATGGTCCGTAGGATCTGACGAATAACGCAGCGGCGTGGCTGGCACTCATGCAGCAGACCCTCATTTTCTAACAACTACGCTACATTCCTTTCGAATTACATAGCTTCGATTCACACCCCGCGAATGGTCTTTAGTGGAACTTTGCGTATACGTCACTACAACCAACGCATTCACAACCAGCGACGAACATATCTACTCACTGTCACTGTCGTTGAGATCGAATAAGAATACCTTCTCTTCTTCCTCAATATCCAAAGCTTCTGCCTTGACTGGCACGTCCATCGACGGCTGCTTGCGGCTCACCTTCTTCTTGGACTCGAGCAGCGACTTTTTGAGGATGTAGTTCCGCCGCTCCATCGATTGCCGCTTCATCGGTTGCTTCTTCTTTGCCTTCCAGAGCTGACCCGGCCCAAGGGTCTTGATAGTCTTGGAGGCCTTGTCCATTGAGGTGTTTGACACCACCCAGTAACGTGGGGGGCAATGGGACAGGTGGGGAGGGTTGGTGACGACTTTGAGCCCGTCGTACTTTGCAACGCGATGGAGCGTGTCGATGGTGCACTCGAGCCCCTCACCAGAAGGGAGAACTGCGTCATAGTTCATCCTGTAACTGAGGCAATTGAGAGGTACGTGGTCATACGTTGTAAAGGGCGAGCGTGCATCGCGAATCGTGATGGAATACTCGGTCAGCTTGGAAATGTGCGCCGGAATAGTCCCGACTGGCTCAGGTCCACGATAGGTGACGGGCATCCACTCACTCAGATGCATGAGAACGTCAGTGTAGCCCTCCAACGTTCGGGGTTCCATGTGCTCGGGAGTGACGAGCTCAAAGTCTTCGGTGATCGCGAGCTTTTGGTCCCAGTCTGCAACGAGTCCCGTATAGTCGGCACCGTCGCAGCGCACGGTCACAAACAAGGGTGCGCCGCAGAGCGTCATGTGGCAGCGGACGCGGCCGGGCTGCGAAGAAAGCAGGCGGCACCTCCGAGACTCTCCCCTTTTTTTCACCAAAAAAATCCGAAAAAAAATGACACAGCTCAGCGACTACGAGCGGCAGCGCCTGGACAACATTGCGGCAAACCAAGCCCATCTCGAATCGCTTGGGCTGGCTGGCGGTGCACGCGTCTTGCTTGTAGACAAGACGAAAGACACTCGTCAACCAAAGAGAAGACGAGACGATGACGAGGATGGTGAGGCGAAGCCGGTGGACGTCAGACGTTCCAACCGGCTGTCTGCTGCACCCAAGACCTATGTGGAGCTTTCGCACGAGGACATGTTACGAGAAGAGCGCGACATGGAACGGATAGAGCGCTCCACAATGAGGTCGCGACGCGCGTGCGGAAAACCAGTCACATTCGTGCAGAAGCAGGCCGAGGAGCAAGAGGAACGTCAAAAAGTGAATACCGCGCGGCGTTCGGCGATCAGCCAGCGGATCGCCCTTGAGACAAAGCAGCGCCACCAAGCGGCAATTGAAGCGCGCGAAGAAAATCTGCGGCTTAAGCAGCAGCAGCGAGCGGCAACCCAGCCCGACGTGTCGACGTTGCCGCAGCCGGTTCCGCCTCCAACTCCGTTCCAGGCCTACCCCACCAAGAAACCAAAACGGCTCTGTATCGTTTGTGGTGGTTCGTTTGTGCCGAACATGGACGGATCCGATCGTCAGCACACCTACATACCGCTCTCCTCTATCCGTTCAGCGGTAGCGCTATGATTTATACGTTGGTGCGACTCGCCAAGACGACACATACATAGGTGGGCGTGTGGGACATATGAGACAAGAGAGACAGAGAAATCGGCGTTCAATAAGAAAACGCCGGGTGTGTGTTAAACGCGTTTGATGTATTCATCGGGTCTGGCGGGTGGTGTTCAAATAGACGCTACGGCTCCTAGGGCCCGAGAATAGACGCTCCAAGGGAGCATGCCTGGGAATAGACCCTTTAAGCTGGGCCATGCTGGGAATAGACGCTTTAACCGTCTCGTGCTGGCGAGCCGCGTGGGCGCGTGACAAAAAGTCTCGCGGCGCGGCGGTACACGCGCGTTTTAGGTCATAACTTCGCTCCATTTGCGTTTTGGAAGCCGAGGCTTGAACTCCTGACAGAGCAGACAGCCCTCTACACATGTAGTTGGTATTAGGAGCGCTCAAGGCCGTTTGGAAGAGACAAAGATGTCACGGATACGAATGGTATTGGTGTTCGTGTGTTCATCCGCCGCAACGCGGCGGCTTACGGTGACGAGATTTCGGCACCGCCCGAGCCGATTTCCTATGGTTTCTGAGGAATAGACCCTCCAGCCCCAGCCCTCCTGGAATAGACCCTTTAGCTTTCTCAGCATTGCCGGCAATGAATAGACCCTTTAAGGGGGTTGGGGGTCCGGAATAGCCTACCCCCGGGCTATCTTTCAAACATCACACTACTGTATAGAGCGACCTTACTATCGATTTCCTTCTCCTTCCGTTTTGTATTATATCATATTATTTACATACAGTATATATGTGGTGGGCTCTACCGCGCAGCGGTAGATAAGTTGTATTCAGAGCGAGCCGCCATAGGGCGGATGGCTGCGGCAGCCGCGATCACTTGCACGTTGCAAAGCTCTTGCCGCATGCCAGATGCGAGATGGGGGGGGGACAGTGATAGGCAGCGCCGGCCCTACCGATACTAGGCTGTACTTTAGCGTGCACAGTCCGCTATACTAGTATCTTTGTATTGGTACAATGCGTCACGTCCAATTGCAAGTGCTCGGTCAGCGTGTGCAAGACGCTTGCCGCGCCCTTCCCGTCTGTAGCGCCCCGCGCCCGCCCATGCCATGTTGCATTGTTTGTGTGGGACCGATGCGCACTTCCATGGAGCCGCGCTCTAGGGGGTCGTATTTTTATCACGGGCTCCGCGCGTCTGGGGTTGCTTGTCAAACCGGCGCGGAGCCCACACACCCGCGCGGAGGGTTCAAAAGATAGCGCAAAAAAAAATACTTAAATACTTTCCCCTTTCTAACCCCGAGAAAAAAGCGGTTTCGTGTGCGCCGCGCGCGCGCGGGGGGGGGGGGGGGGATCCAAAAAAGGGATCTGCGCCCGCCAGAAGAAAAGAGCCGCGCCATCACCAATGCTGTAGTCAGAGTCTTCCTGAGTAGCTGGTCAATGCAGTGGCTCACACTGCCAGGGCACGCGCCAGCGACACCGCAGCGACCGTCGCAGAATGCCAGCAGCCACTCCCACCACCCGCACCATCCGCACCATCCGCACCGCCCGCACCGCCCGCATACCCACACACCCACGCACCGCACACCCACGCACCACACACCCACGCACCACACACCCACACACCGCCTCCTCCGCCGCCATCATTCCCACCGTCTCTACCGCCACTGCCTCCGTCTCCACCGTTAACCCCCTCCTGCATTCCCCCCATGTCCAGCTCTGCTTCCGCCGTTGCCACCTGCTCCGCCTCCATCACCTCCTCCATTGCCTCCAGTGCGTCCACCCTCGCTGCCTCCGCAGCCTCCTCCATCCCCACCGCCGCTCCTGCCGCCGCCGCCCGCAACTCCACCGTCACAGCCGCCCGCAACTCCACCGCTCCCTGCATCCCCACCCCCCGCTCCTGCCGCCGCCGCCTGCAACTCCGCCACCACAGCCGCCTGCAACTCCACCGCCTCATCCATCCCTTCCGCCGTTCCTGCCACCGCTGCCCGCAACTCCGCCATCGCAGCCGCCCGCAACTCCACCGCCTCCTCCATTCCGTCCGCCATTGATGCCGCCGCCACCCATGACCCCACCGGCACCGCTACCACCACCCGCAACTCCACCGTCTCCTCCATCCTGTCCACCATGCATGCCGCCGCCACCCATGATGGACTCCAGAGGGGTGGGTGTTGTAGAGGGTTGTACAGTGTATACTGTAGAGGATGTAAAAATTCAATATGTAGCTTACAGTATTGGTTGAGGTTGAATATACTGACATTGCGCGAGAGCCCAAATCTATACCCGGAGGGTTTAGATGCCTGAACCTTATTCAATCTCCCGACATCTGAGCAAGAGAGACGACCGTCACCGTGTGCAGATTGCAGTCCTTCATAGCTTATTAACCCCTTCCCTGCCGTAGTCTGGTACACCAGACCAGGAATGGTCCCTCGTGTTGCGGGCCGTCCCGACGACCCCTGTGACCCCCCATTTATCGGTCCAAAGCCTCTGGAGGCCGGGACTGGGTGTCCCCTCGAGGTCCCCAGGCCTCCCTTGGGTCGTTTCGACGATCCGCCCGAACGCTGGCCCTTGCCGTGAGGGTGGTCTGAGCGCCACCGACGAGCGTGTGAGGGGTCATGTCACCGAAGTTATACAGGCTCTTCGGAAGTCGTCCAAATGGTCCCCGCGTCGTCCACACGTATAATAGAGATGATCTAAACACTAACTGACCTCGACTCGACTTGCTAGACATGTTTCATCTCTGCCGCGGCTAGCGCAAAGCATGAGAACTTTGTCATGAGTACTTCACACACAGCGCTATCGACTTTACTCATGGAGGTGGTCCATCTGGGCCGTCTCAAACCTCCCCGCAAGGCCGCGGGGCAAATGGACCTGCTCACCGTCCCTTCCGTCGATAGCGCTGACAGCAAGGTCATACAGGTCGAGGAGGCTTTATCAGCCTCCTCTCGCGACCGCTAAGGCCATTTTGATACCTCAAAGGCAGACTAGAGCCAGCTCGCCAGCTCGTAGAGATGTTAAACGTTAACTTCAGAGCTTATTGTTAAGTATTGTTTTGTTTGTTATTGTTATTCACGTTAAAATGGGCGTGAAATCACGTCTCCACAGCAATTTCCCTTAAGTAAATTTCGCCGCTCGCTGCGCTCGCGGCTATTGTTAACGTTAATTAAACAGTGTTGTTATTGTTAAGCGCTTCCTGTAACAGTAGTTAACGTTTAACATCTCTACCAGCTCGCGACGCCCATGGCGTCATGCCGAACTCGCGTGTCAGTCAGGTCCCGTCCAGACAGCACTCAGCAGCGCTCGACATCTAGGGAAAATGCGCTTTGCAAAGGTTTTGAGACGATAATGACGTGATGACAAAAGTTGAAATCTCCGTGGGGCGTGGCAGGGGGAAGGGGTTAATTAATTAGGAACGACAACGAGATGCCACACTAGGATCAAAATATGCCCGACCCGCGGCGACCCCGTCCCCGAACATCACGCAAGCTTCAATGAATGGATGATGGAAACCAGACGTCTATCGTCTTACATCTTTCGAATTCGATGCAAACATGCATTACCATTACTGCAGTTACGGTCGCTGTAGATTTGGGATGTGGATGACGGTATTGGTGAGAGCACAGAGCTGTGAGCTATATAGGTACAGTACAGTATAGCTCAAGCAAGTGCTCGAGCACGAGCTAGGTGACTCTGTCTCTGACTGTGAGTGTGACACTCTGGTCTCTGCACGATGAGTGTGTGAGTGTGCGAGCTAGACTCAAAGTCTTGCTGAGAGTTATCGCAATATGAGCTCCTTGGCACCGTCTGAAGCGACCACCCTTTGGACGACTACTCCTTAGTGGGCGACGCGTCACACTGGGAATGCAAGACCCAACATCTCGCCATCAAGTCGCAATACGTGACGGTCCGCTCGTCCTCGTAGCGCTGCTGCCTGGCTGAAGCGCTCACCATGTATTCCCACAACCGCACAACGCACACCGCGGCACCGTGGTCTCCTTCTCATCCCAGGAGGGAGGACATATATGATGCCGCACAACAGATCCAACAACACCGCCCGACGCATCGCGGCATCGGCGGTCAGCGGTTAGGGCAGCACGAGGGCACAGCCTTGACTGCCCACCAACCTGGACTCCCCCAGAAGCAGCAGCCAGATGGGTGCCACTCCCAGTCCTGCTTGTTATCCTGGGCTCGCAGCAAGAACTTTGTGGGTGGCTTGTAACCGTGTCGTGCCTCGACGCGCTTCAACTTGTAGCTCCAAGGGCAGATGAGGGTGAAGCCACTCGCCTGCGGGATGCACATGCAGAGGTTGTTCATCATGCGAAAGGGTCCGACGCGGACGCATCAGATGCGGGCGAGCCCGATGCGGAGGGAATCATCGAGCAGTGACAGCAGCAAGGCCAGGGAAGCAGGCCAGGGCAGGTGCACAGGCGAGGCGAGCGAGGCGAGCGAGGCGAGCGAGGCGAGCGAGGCGTGATCTCACCGTGATCTCGTCGGGTCCGTGCGCCTGCACCCAAAACGTGGTGATGAGCACGGGGACGATGCATGCGCCCACGTAGCAGCCCTCGATCTTGTACGCATCGAAGCCACTGCTGCGCCCGCGCTGTTCCTCGTCGCGCGCCATCCGCTGAATGTGCGGCGCGCGCCTGGGCCGGCCCGCTGCCTCCCACTTCTCGAGCCATTTGACGACGTGGGTATGTTTCTCTCGGGCGGCGTCGCTGAAGGCATTCTCGCCCGCAGCATTCAGGGTATGCGGGTGGGCGCCATTATCGACGAGTGCCATGACGGTGTGAAGCTGTCCCAAGCTCGCCGCCCAGCCGAGCGGCTCGGCGCAGCACCAGAGCGGATTCTTCGAGTTGGGACTGCAGGGACAGCAGGGGATCCAGCTTCCGGGGCAACTCGTGATGGCGCCCACGGCGGTGTCGCAGCCCCACGCAGAGAGACAGTGGACGGGACAGATCGCAAAGGGCGCGATGCATGACGCCGTCACGCATGCGAGGTTCTGGTCTGCACGTGGCCCACCGTTGGGGTGAACCTTGCGGTCCCATAGATTGTCATAAGATGGGTCCCTTGTGGCGCCCGTGGCCACTGGCTGCGCAATCGAGGGGGGTGCTGGCACGATGGGTGTAACGGCAACAACCTTCCCGACCACGGCCGCCTCAGGCGCGACGACGACCTCGCCAATGGAAACGGGCGTCGTGAAGAGGGTCGATTGGATCATCGAGACTTGCTGGACCAAAGGTCGGCCAGCAATGGCATCCGATAGTCCAAGTTCAACCGCGATGGCCGCGACCGTGTCTGTTACGGTGGCCTTTGCTGGTACGCCCACCTGTGCGCGGCACGCCTCGACCTGGGCGAGCATGGCAAGAGCTAGGGGCTACCCAAAAACAACCGTATCGTTAGGTATACTGTATGTAGGTACCGTATGTATGACAAGCAATTTCGAATAATTCTGACTGCGTTTTAATTAAAGACGCCGTTTGTCTATTAGCAAACTTTGTCTATTTCTTATATATATCCCCCCAGCCAGACCTAATACGTTTCGTCAGAAGACACATAACCAACCCTATGACTGACGAAATGTGTTTGTCGGAATTGGAGGACCCCACAATCGCTTCGGCCAAATTCTCGGGCTTCATTATATGTCTCCGTACCTTCCATGCGCGCAATCTGTATCCAGACTGACGCGCAACGACCCAAGGCTCAGATACCGAATACTCTCGGTTTGCTGGGGAGCTGGTGGCAGCCGCAGGGCGAGCCTTGCGATGGCAGAACCCGCTCAGGCCGTCTGGCACCAGGTCGGCAAGACCACGAAGAAAGGATCGTGCTAGCATTCATCCAGGCGACCAAGCAGCGCCAGCCTGTGCCCTGGGAACAACTTCGCCAGCACCTCCCTAGGCGATCATTTGATAGCGTTCGTCAGCTATGGGCACTGCTGCAAAAGCAGGGACAGCTCGAGCGAACGAAAGAAGGCCGAGAGCAACTGGATGAGCTTTCCAGCACGGTCAGTGTTGACCCGGACCTTGGTGAATGTAGCAGATCTAGGCGCGCAGCTCTCACGGCAGCTGAAGACACGCATATTATGAGGCAGCATGCTCTACTCGGCGGGAAATTGCGACAGATTGCACGAGGGTTGCTAGGGTGCTCCGAATCGTCAGTATGAGACACCGCTACCAGCACCTCCTCAAGAAGCAGGGGAGACGGGAAGTTGAACAGGATGCTGAAATCCCACACAATCCAGCACCATCGCTTGGGGTAAGCATATCCGTTCTGGCACTACCCCTCGTCACCGCTTATGATGCGCCCACTGCACTAGCAAAGTCCGTCATGTTCTACTCCACAAAACATCGTGCTTGATCGCCATATATGTACGCGACCACACCATGTTAACATGTTAACGCGGTGTGGTCGCGCAGCGCCACCATGTTGCCATGTTTGCACGCGGCCACACTCATGTGGTTCTCGACTAGAGCGCGCGCGTGCCTATGTGCACTCGTACGGGTACGGTGGTCGCTTTGTTTGTCCTGAGGGGGTACAGCGATTCCCCCCTCGGCAGCACAGTGCGCTCAGTGGAGCCCTGTGAGTGCCGATATACACATATCTTCACCTCTATACATATACTTGCATCTCTGCGGAGAGGTTGCAGCTTCACCCCTACACATATGCTTGCATATCTGCGGAGAGGTTGCAGCGCTGCTGAGGTGCGTAGCATTTAGGCGCACGCGGTTCATTAGCAAGCACAGCATGGAAGGACATCACTTCATGCATAGCGACGCCATTGGTGTGCTGCTGTGGCGGTGAGCGCGGTATATCACGGCTTCAGGACCTCGTGTGACAAAACCATCCACACGACCTTGTAGATCTCACCTTCCTCTAACAACTCACTCATACAAAGTCCGCAAGGACAAAAATGGTGAGGTATGGGCATGAGTCTGGACAAGGGGATCCCCTTGGTCTAAAGGGCAGGATACACACACACACTCTGGCGACTAAACACGGCGCCTAAGTGTACTCTCCCAGTAAGTAGGGATCCTAGGCTGCGCGTTTCAGGGATTCAGAACGGAACGGAACCTCCTCGTCTACTTTTTCAAGGTGAGTTATTTTATTAGGGTTCTCCGAAGACGTTACACTCTGGGTGGGACGCGCTTCGGACATCGATTTCGACGATGCCGCGGCTCTGGTAGGGTACCGATTGATTCGGTAGACAGTAGGGGATCATACACGAGTCGTATAACACATACTGTGGTAGAAGTACAAAGACCCCTGACAGTTGCAATACCATGTGTCCTTACGTGTGCTGTGTGTGCTGTCCGGATCCCGTCTGGATCCCGAGTGTGCATGCATGTGTGGACTTGTCTTTCGTGTCCTCACGTCAATATAAGAATGTCACTCATGCTCGGGTCGATTCCCAACGCTTCACCTTGGCATGGGGTGTGGCACTGGCTGATGGAGGACACCACGCCGGCGCGTGGTGCTCTGGCCTCAGCCAACGCCATTCATATGGCAACACCAACTGTTCATGATCCACCTCAAGCTTTTCCACCTCAAACTGCGCAAAACATCCTCAAGGACCTGGAGACTAAGAAAATTCAACGTGAAGCTCCTCCTACCAAGCCGATGGTCGACAACGTTTTCGACTTCACTTTGGCGCGTCAGGCCCTCGAGAAGCTGATCGACACAACTCCTCGCGTCGCCTACACCATCACCGCTGAACCTCAGGAACGTCAATACTCAAAGACCGCAGCGGACACCTTCATGAGCCACGCCGTCTTCGCCACCGCCGACATTTTCGAAGCCAAGGTCTCCATCTCCTCCAGCAACGAGCGAGATGTTTTGAATGGGTGCCGGGCGAGATCCGCGCACCTTGAGCCCCGCGGAGTGGAGGAGCGACCACGGGGACGGGGCGAGAGGGAGAGAGTCTAGCACGGCGGCCATGCCGACATTCTGGATGAGAACAAGAGAATTAAAAGAATAAAACGGACAATTACCTAATAGTACTCCTCAGTTCACAGTTCGTCCAATAGCACTGTTTCTGCTCTATCGGTAGTTACCCAATCCGAAACACCCCCCCATAGGAGGAGCGTCCGCGATTCGAGTATCACTCGGATGCTACCGAGCTCATGTCGGCCGATCGAATCACCGCTTTCCCGCGGTGCTTAGGTGAAAGGTAGGTCGACATAGTCACACCGATGCGTAGCATCTGCAGCATGACTTGGCGCAATTTCTCGAACGGCTCGCGGTCCAACACTTTAGTCAGAAGGTCCGCGAGATTGTCGGCGGTGTGCACCTTGGAGACTTCGATTTCCTCGCGCACTTCGCGCTCACGCACCACTAGCTCTCGACGGGTGATGTGACGTACTTTGTTGCTCGACAGCAGGTTCTGCACTAGTGTCAGCACGTTAGCATTGTCAACTTTGATTTTCGTGGGCAGTATCTGAGGCAAGCCGAGATCAGAGAGCACGCCGCGAAACCACACCGTCTCACTAGAAGTGGCGGATGCCGCAATCACCTCGGCGTGCGTACTCGATGTCGAGACGCAATCCTGACGTTTACTGGATGCACCGATGCTACCACCTGCCAACATATGATTCATTCCTGTCGTCGACCGTCGTACCGACCAGTCACTATCCGACCACGAAACGAGCACGCCGGCGTCCACCGCACTCTTCGAGTAAAGGATTCCGTCGTCCTTGGTTTGACCTAGGAAGATGAGCACACGTATCCCACACTTGAACAAATCGGCGGTTGAGAAGGTGAACGCACGGGCCAACACACCTACGGTGAATAACACGTCGGGGCGTGTCGTAGGCGCCGGCCACATGAGGGCGCCCACAAGTGAACGATATTCGTGGTCGTGCACGCCGTCGCCGCGAGAAAGGAAGGCCGCCTCATAATAGTCCATGAGGTGCTTGTGTGCGGGCGTGTACAATCGCGCGTACTCTTCAATCGGGTGAGCGAGCCATCTCTTGCACATGCCTTCAATGTACGTTCGCGAACAAATCTTGACCCAACCATCGCCGATCGAGATATCCATACCAAGGGAGAAAGTTAAGCCACCACCGTCCTTAACGATGGCGAAATACTTCCCAAGTCGATCGTAGAACCCGTCGCATAACGGCCGGTTGTTCGTCCATGTGCGTCCATCGTCGACGTACAATGTGAGGTTGATGCGGTCTCTCTTTCCCGTAGACGCGTCGAGCTCGCCCTCGTGTATGAATAGGCACGGCTCGTGATGACTACGCATAAAGGGGGTCACAGTTTCCTCCTTCATGCAATACGCGGCAAACGTGTTGTACCAAACACGCCCGGCGTCGGGGCCTCCGTAGAGTGGGCGTAGCAAACGCCACACGAGCTCTACACCGCGCTCATCGTACTTGCGAAAGATGGTAAGAGCGCGAGCGAAGACACGACGGCCCATCATCGTGCCTTGAAGGTAAGCGGCTTCCACGTCGAAGTCGCGTTGCTCCAAGTCGAGTATGACGCCTACGGCCATGGCACTTTTCATGGACGAGGTACGTACGGCGGGCGCATGCGTGCGAAGGTCAACGGTGGTCTTCGATACTCCTCGCTTGGCGCTTGCGATCATTTGATTGCCGCACAACACGCACCTTACCTTCTTTTTTGTCTTCACATTGTTAGCGCCGCGCTTTTGTTTGCACACGGCCATCGTGTCGTAGATGTCTTCGTCATCGGGCACGCAATCCGCCGGCACTAGTTGTATCACGTTGAAGCGCATGAGGTTTTCGTACTCGGCCCACGCGGCGTCGGTCCACTCCTCACGCTCGGGTCCGCTAAGTGCTTCCGCCAACGACGGATCGTCATTATCTTCGAGTGACGTTAGTACGTCTTCCTCTATGAGAAACACGCTCTCGTCCACGCCGGTGTCATAGACGGTGGTAAACCCTTGACACCACGGCCACGGCACATCTCCCCACGCCATGCGTACGACGCGTTCGCATACTCCTTGTGACAACGAGTGGTGAACCCCCCCTTCGATGGTGCACGAGGCATTGACGAAGTTGGCCACCGACGTGGTCGCCTCGGCATCCTCAAGCACGGCTATAAGGTCCTCATCCGTTGCTTCACCCCCCCGTGGCGAGGTGAGCCACGGCGCAACGTCGATGGAGGGAAGGGTGGGGTAAGACGGAAGGGAAACGGAAGGCGAGAAGGAAAGGGTGTCGTCGAGGGTGGAGCGCAAGGCAAGTGTATCCGCGACGCCCACGTCGTCGAACGAGGGGTTTGGTGGTGGCCTCTCGTGGACGGTGTTGGCGTGAGGGTGGTTGGCCATAACGGTGCGGCGTCCCAACCTTTGAGCGATGGTTGGCGAGCTAGGGGCCGTCGGCTCGACTCGGCCGCCTACAACCGTGGATGGTGAGGGAGGCATGCCCGGTAGGGAGGAAGCATCCTCACCTATGAACTTGTCCAAGTTGACGACCGGCTCGGCGCGAAACTCGAGGTGGCCCTCGTCGCTAATTTCGACGGTCTCCACCGAACCCGAGGTGTCCAAGCGCAAGAAGTTCGCTAATCCGGCGTCGAGCCACGCTTGTCCCGGGTAGGCGCCGCATATGAAGGTGCAATGGCGTGAGACGATGCACTTGTTGCGATGATACTCGGGCACGTGTACTTGCCAACCGGGTTGATGCTTGTCGCCGATTTCACCGGTAACGTGGTAAGATAGGAGCACGCCGGGCATGGCACGAGCGTGGGGTTTATCGAGGGGTGAGGTGGCGTCGTTCAACTCATGCTCGAGCTTGACATATGTGAGTGTGCCAAAGGGTTTGAAAGGAAGTGCCTTTCCTTTCTTGCCCGTGAAGAGCATCCTTGGGCTCGCCTCGGCTCCCGACGGTGCCATCTCCTTATGTTTGGATGAAGCGTCTATCAAAGCACACACATAGTATTTATCGGCGAGTTGACTTTGTAAGAAGCCCGGGCGGCCGAGGTCACCGAGTCGCCGCCAATGACGCTCGATTTTGGAGTTGGTGCGTGAATCGTATTGGTTGCCGGTGGTGAAGACAACCCCCCACTTGGTACACGATGTTACGCACGCCTCCTTAGCCTCGGGCGTGTTGCACACATGCTCGTTATCCGTGTGGAAGCGTGAAATGGTGACTCCGTGCATGCTCGCTTCCTTGAGGACTTCCCGCAAGCACTCGGGCACATCGGATTTGAACTTCAATTTGTAGACGAAGTCGAAATCGGAGTGTAGGTCGATGGCGCCGAACAATAGCTTTCCGTTGGTGAAGAGGTCGGGAGTTTGCGTCGACCACAAATCGAACGCTACGATTTCGCCCGGCCGCGAGCAAGCCGGTAGGCCGTCGCCGGTAGGAAGATGCGTATGCTTGCCCGCAAGGCAATCGGGACACGGAGACACATCGCCAACTTCGAGCCAAGACTCGGGAAGGTCGGTGCATGTGTGGTATAAGCTAGCGACTACGTCGCGCGGCTTGTGAGCCCAAGTGTCGTGGGCCACTTTGCTTGTCATTTTGGCCGGGTTGACCTTGTGCCCGCGCACCGCAACGACATCGGAAACCTTGGCCGCACGGTCGCCGGGTAGGCCACGAGGAGTGTCGCCTACGGGGCACATGTCTTCAAGAGGGTGTGAATACTCCTCTTCGGAAGCGCTACGCGATGGGCAATCGAGGGCGCGCACGAGCACTCGGAAGAAGCGTTGAGGATAGACGCCGGTGGCTTCCCCCAAGCCAACACCATCTTCACCATCTTCGAAACCGACGGCTTGCTTTCGGTGCGAACGATGTGTGCACCTAGCGTGGTTGAGGAAGGAAAGGGCCGGCTCGAGTTGTGCCGAGTACATTAGAGTGATGTACTTTTGAGGCTCGTCGCATATTCCGTCGGCATCAACGCACTCGGGGTCGCAAAAATAGCAAAGTGGAACGTGTGCGACTTTGGCTCGTGTTAACGCGGCAAGGTGGCTAATCTCGGGGTGTTGCCACAACGATCCATGCCTCGGGAACTTTCCGGAGTTGAAACGCTTCCAAGCCCCTTTGTCGTCGTTGCGGCGAACCGGGTTCTCGATGATGAACAAGCCGCCCTTGCGGTGCAACCGTACACACGCCTTGCACGTGTGAGATATCAAGATATTGGACACTCTTACGGTCGCTAGATCGCGTGCGTTGAGATTAGGCATCTTCATAATGTGATCCTTGTCGCGTAAGACGTTGATGCGCGGGTGTTTACGAAAGCGCGATACCGAGAATGTGTTACAAGGGACGGAGAAGAGGCCTCGGTCGACGGCGCCCGAGTCGATGAGGGCGAGGTCCCGCTCCACCAACGCTCGTGAGAGGAGGTCTTGCGAGGGTCCGTTCTTGGAGTCGCGCTCATAGCACGCTTCCTTAGTTACGTTGGTCCAATAATCGGCGAGATTGCCGGCGTACTTGAGTCCGCTAAACCAATAAAGCAATCCGCGATGCGCCGTGGTCGTAGCCGACACGGTGGCGGTCACTTTGCTTGTGCATGCGGTTGTGCTCGTGACCTCGTGTGTGGAACGCAACGGGTCAACCAACGGTACGCGTAGGAAGCCGTCGTTGATTAGCACCACACGCTTGCCATCGTTGAACGTGCCATCCCATTTGCATACGTTTGCTTTCTCGAGACGGCCCGGGCTTATGATGTCATGTGGAGCGTCGGCGAGTATCACAACGTCTCTTTCGACTACTACTCGCACGGTGCCGTCGTCTACCGGAAGCGGCGTCCTTACGTCACCCATGCACTCGGGTACTCTTGTGCCCGAGAGAACGCTACGTATGCGAAATGGGCAAGGCTTGCTCGTGCCCGGAAGTAACGTTGAGCGATCGCGCCTCACGCCCCGCTTGGCGCCCGAGTCCCAAATGCAAAGGCCGGCGCCGGCACTCTCGGCAACAAGCGCCACATCCTCGAAAGACTCGTAGTCGAGGATCATCCCCCCATGCCACATCACATGTAGAGACTCCGTTACGGCGAGGTTCCGGATCACTAGTCGATTCTCCGAAAAATGTTCGACGAGGTGCTTGTGATCGTGAGTCGACAAGGCGGTGCCACGAGCAAGGCAAAACCACATGAACGCAAGCAAGATGAGCGTAAGTGTGCCTCTCTCCATACGGCGGCGGATGATGGTAACAACGTTGGCGATGACGGAGAAGATGTCGTCACGATGGAGGCCAACGATGAGGAGGAATGCTATAATGACGCCCCATGCCGAGGGGTCGTATGCGAGAAGGTTGGCGGAGAACGAGACGCACCAAGATGAAAACAACGTCGACGGTGAGTCCCCCCCCCCCCGCGGCCGCAACCATCGAGGAAAGTATCTTTAAGCCGCTTGAGACGGAGAGCCCAACGGATGTCGACACGAGGAAGGAGTTGAGGCTAATGGTGATGACGATAAGCAAAAGTACAAGGCACACACAAATGTATGGTACCAATGAGCGCACGATATTGCCGAATTCCGCCACGATCGGTGGTGGGACCTCCTCCGGAAATGGGACCTCGCGTGCTCCCGCATGGCCGATAGTAGGATCAACCTTCGCCTCGGCAAGGTTGCTTGCTACGGAGGCATGGGAAGCTAACGGAGGCGTGTCGGCTTTGGTCGGCGGCGACGGCGGCGGCGGCGGCGGCGAGAGCATGTTTCGCACGGCGACATTCGACCCCAAACGGAAATCGGGCGAGCCGTCCGCCTTGACGCCGGCAACGGCGCGCGGGATGGTGTTCGGGAGCAAGCCCGTGCCCGTCGCACTGAAGGTGGCCGTAAGATCAAAGGGGAGCCATTGCATCACCGGGCGGAGATCAACGCGAGGCGGGCAAAAGTAGACGCCATTCTTTGTGTCAAAGATGGCCCCCGCTCGCTCACACGCCTCGATTTCCGCGTAGGGCACGCTGAGATTAACACGCACATCGGCCCATGTCGGCGACGTAAGGTGCGCGCGAGTAGCTACGGGGGTTTGCATCGGTGCGGGAGACGGCGGCGGAGAAGAGCGCACAAGTGCTAATGGTGTCGGCGGGGAGTCGACGACACGAGCTACCGGCAAAGAACCGTTGGACGACGCGATTGACACGTCATCGGATGAGCACGCATCAACATTGGTCTCGCGAAAACCATCGGGCCATTGCTCCTCTATCATGGCCACATCATCGATATCGAGGCTACCAATATCCTCGGGCGGCGCAAGCTTAACACACTCCTCGCCTAGGCGGCGGGCGTTGGCCAACCGGTCCTTGAGAATGTCGTCGAGAACGTCCTTGCGCGCATGGACCGCGGCGGGCAAGGGCCCGGGCCACCGTGGATCACGCCAACACGGTCCCTTGTGAGCCTTAGTACACATTGGACCGCGCGGTTCCTCAACTGAACATGCGGTAGCGCGCTCACCTCCTCGGTCAATGCCTTTGCCTTTGCCTTTGTTTTTGCCGCCGCCGCGGCTTCCGGGGTTGAGACCGTTAGGGCGGCGACCGCGTAAGGGTCCGCGACCTCCCGTATACTCTTCGTCAGCAAGGTTTATGTCCTCGTCGTCATCATGCGGGTTGGCCTCTGAGAGAAGCTCAACCATGCGCTCCACAACGATGTGTGGTTGCCCTTGCTCGGCGGCGGTCATTGCGCGCCAACGATTGCGCGCCTCCTGTCGATTCGCGCTCGGCACTTGGGTCGTCACCCATTTGGCGAGGGCCTGTTGAGAATCGAATGACCGGCTGAGGTATGGTATATGCTCGCGCATGAGGGTATTGACCCTCTGAGCAAACGCAGAAGCGGAAGCGCCATCTGAAAGTGGAGAGGATTCAGCTTTGGCGAATGCGACATCATGACGTCTATCTTCGCCCGGAAGCATGCGCGCGGGCTCGGCCATCGTGCGCAAGTGATTCCAAAACTGCAAGCCGTCATGAAACTTGGGGTATGCAGCCAGGGTGTTATCACGAATCATTTTGTCCACCAACAGCGGCGCAGCTGGACGTATGGAGCGCACAAGCATCTGATGGAACTCGTTGGTAAGCTCTGCTTTGTGCTGCGCGAGTTGGGCAGCCATACGCGTATTCTTATCTTCAATCTGCATTATTGACAACTGACGCGACGCCACCATCTGTGGCGTGGCTGCGTCACTGGGCACCAAAGCAGGAGGTACTCTATCAGGCGCAAATTGGATCTCCCCCTTGGTTGCGTATCCTTCGGTGAGAGCGCGCTGATCCGGCGTCAGCACGTCAGTCGCAGCTTCGAGCCACGATCGCATCGCCCCCACGGTGGGACGCTCGCCCGGAAAGGCCGGGAGAGAGGCGCTCATAATCAGCGATGATGAGCGGCGCACAGTAGAAGGCGCAGGTGGTTGAGTCAGTCGTAGCTCGAACCGCACCCCTGCGAGACGGGGTGGTGTCATTGTGTCAGTCGTAGCCTCGTGCCACGATTGCAACGCCCCCGAGGTGGGACGCTCGTCTGGGAAGTCCCAGGAAGAAGAGCTCATAGTAGGCGATGAGAAGCGCGCAGCGGACAGTGCAAGCACTCTGATCACTGCATCGAGCTTAACCCCTTCGAAACGGGGTGACTTTCGAGGTGCTACCATGTTTTGAATGGGTGCCGGGCGAGATCCGCGCACCTTGAGCCCCGCGGAGTGGAGGAGCGACCACGGGGACGGGGCGAGAGGGAGAGAGTCTAGCACGGCGGCCATGCCGACATTCTGGATGAGAACAAGAGAATTAAGAGAACAAAACGGACAATTACCTAATAGTACTCCTCAGTTCACAGTTCGTCCAATAGCACTGTTTCTGCTCTATCGGTAGTTACCCAATCCGAAACAATATAAATATAACGACCGGTAGGTCTCGCCCCCCCGCCCACCCCCTCCGAAAAAGACTGAGAAATATAGACACTATATCTAAAAAAGACCTCGGCTATATCCCGAATTGGGAATGTGTAGCCTTCTGAGTCCTGCACCCTTTTTTGGTTTTGAGCTATTTTGTCTGGGATCCCGAAGTGTGATTTTTTTTTCGGTAGCCAAAAATCCCTATCTACAAGTGGCGCTCGGCTCCGTGGCGCTCTGCTCTGCGCTGCCAGCGGATCCACGCGAGTAGTAATCCATCTCTGCGGCGTGCATCTCGCGCACCTCCTCGGCCGTAAGCGCTCCAACATCCAGCAACAGCCGCTCCCGCATGGCGTACAGCGCAACAGAAGAAGCCCCGTCTTGAATCCTGACCGAGTACGTCACGGTGAACCAGTGGGTGCCGGTCGATAGGCAGTCGTCCGTATTCGAGACACGTACACGTAGCTCGAAGCCCTCCTGTGCACCCTCGGCCACGCCATACAAGTCCTCCACAATCTGCCGTAAGCTAAAGTCGAACGTCTCCGGTTGACCCAGCCACTCCAGCACATCGACACCCTCGCCGCAATGCTCCTCCCAGTAGTGCTGGGCGAGTGCAATGACGTCTGTCCCGGAGATGAAGTCATGGCTGTTCTCCGGAGCCAGGTTAATGAGGTGGTTGACGTCGCGATAGAGGTGCGGATTGAACCTGCTTGCGGTCTCCGTGCGGTGCCAGGCGCCGCCGGCCTCTGCGAGGTGAGCAGCCTGCAAGTCTATGGCCACCCATGCAGCGACGGCGCCACACGTGTTGCCGATCTGATCGCCGGCACAGTCTAGGTTCACATCGAAGCCAAGCCGTCGCAGATAGCCCGCCGTCTCATGGGCGCGGCGACTTGGGAGATAGTCGACGACGCGTGCCTTCAGCTCGAGCAGCGGGCGTGCCATCTCTAGCCACCGCGGGAGCGGCATAGCACTCGTCTTGTGCGCAGGCGGCAGCTGGAAACGGCTCAGGACGCCTCGGTTCACCTCCAGCTGCCTCTTCGCCCTGCAACGCGCGCTTAGCATGACAGCCACCTTCTTTGCCTGCATCTCGGCCGCGACCTTGGCCGACGCGCGTGCCTGCTGCTCCTGCTGCCAGCTGCCGAGCGTCGCCTGCCGGCCGTGTTGGCGTTGGGAGGGGTCGGGCACCTTGTGCACTCGCGCCGGCTGAGGAGGAATGGCGCCCACTGTGAAGCCGGCGGGCTGCAGTTGGCTGACCCGTTGCGCCGTCCTGGCCGCCCGGGAGCGCAGGTGGCACTCGTGCCGCTTACGGTCGAAGAGGCTCTTCTTCTGCGCGATGAGTGTGGTGACGCGCTCCAAGGATGGCACCGGCGAGAAGGCCACGTGGTCGGGGTGGCGAACGCGCGTGAGCGCAACAAACAGCTGGCCCATGGCGCGCTCGTCCGGCCCGGCGTCGATGAGCACGCGGTCCAGGGTGAGGCCCTGCGCCTTATGGATGGTCACGCACGACGCAAGCATCACTGGGGACTGGGAGCGTGTGTGCTTCTCGCCATCCTCCATCACGGACTCGGACCAGCGGTCGAGGGCAATGATCGCCTTGTCCGCACCCAGCGGCGTCTCACCCTCAGACAACGTTGTGAGGAAGTTCGGCCCTGCGTAGCCGCGCTGGGCGGCCGTACGTCTCTTGACGCACAGCAGTACCGAGACGGCGTCGCCCTGCTCGTTGCAGATCACATCGAAGACGGTGCCCATGGTGCCGTTGCAGAGGCCGTGGGCGACGGACAGATTCTTTGTCACCATCACTCTGGCGCCCACGTAGAGCACCAGGGTGCGCGCCAGCCCAACGTTATCGTCATCGATGGCTTCAGCCTTCGAGCCTGTGTGCACAGCCAGGATGGAGATGCCAGGAGCCCCGCCACGCACCTGCTTCTCCAGGGCCTCGAGATTGGAGCTGTCGCGGAGCTTTTTGGTGGTGACGAGGCGGTAGACGTGGTTGCCCTGGAAGTCGGCGGGGCGTTTGGCCGCGTCCATGTGCTCAGCAATGAACTGCCAGTCCTCCTTCGTCAGCTCGCCGTCACGAGCACGCAGCTGAAACTCTTGGAAGTGCTGCAGGCGCTTTGCCTCGGCTGGGTCGTCAGAGCGAGCCACGCGCTCCACCTTGTCGAGGAAGAAGACATTCTCCGAGAGCAGCTCGTACGAGCGAGTGCCATCGTACTGGTACCGCGGCGCGTGGTCAATCTTCGCGCCCACAGTGCGGTCGGAGCGAGTTGACCGGTGGCGGACGCCCTCCCAATCGAAGGCGCGGTGATCCTTGACCGGCGGCAGCTGCCCGTGATCACCCACGAGCAGCACACTGATCCCACCGAATGGCGCCTTGCTGTTCTTTGCCTGCTGGAGCAGATCGTCTATCTGCCCGAGCGAGCGGCGGCCGACCATGCTCATCTCGTCGATGATAAGGTAGCTGACACTCGCAAAGTCAGCCTCGAGCTGCTGCAGCCGGGTGCTCTCCTGCGGGAGCCGCACGTCGTTGATGTCTAGCAGGAGCGGATCACGCGGTGTGGGCAGCTTGGAGTGGTACGTGACGCCGCCGATGTTGTCCGCCGCGACGCCGGTCGGAGCGCAGACGAGGCACCGCTTGCCAAGCAGCTGCTTGAGGGCACCGATCAGGTACGTCTTGCCCGAGCCGGCGGTGCCGCAGATCAAGGCATGGAGCGGGGCCGGGTCGGCCTGGGAGCGGAAGTGCTCCTCGACCACGTTGTAGATGAACCGCTGCGAAGGGTTGAGCGACTGCACGTCGATGGGCTCGCCCGGCAGCTCGTCAATTGGCTGCTGCTTTGCATGCTGCATCCACCGCTCTGCATCGGTGATCTGCTCAGCGGTGTACCGTTGCTTGCTGCGCGGCCCCCAGTCGCTGAAGAGGGGCAGGCTCTCGACCGTCTCGTCAAGCAGCTGCTCCTTGCCCAGATAGCGGTAGAAGCTGTAGTCGTTGCTGAAGCGCGGCTGCTCGTGGTCGGGCGGCAGCTCGTCGTCGTCCAGGTGCTCGCCGTCGGACTCCAGGTGCAGCTCGCGAAAGTCGTCACGAACGCACGCTGGCGCGTCACCGTCGGTGGTCGAGAAGTCGGTGTACGCGGCCACAAAGTCATCGTTGTGTTGAGTCATGAAGTCGTTGTAGTCCTCGCGGTCAAAGAATGGTCGGTGGAGGAGTAGCTGTACGCGGCAGTACTCCTGCCGCTCCTCGGGGGACTTGGAGTGGAGGAGCGCATGGGGCAGGCGCGGCTTGATGTTCACCACCGTCGGCTCGAGCCGTCGCCGCACCTGCGTGGCGCAGCAATCCGAGCTCCTCAGCGCAACATCTCCGCACGGGCTGCCAAGGCCGTGGGCAAAGAGGGGCGCACCTTGAAGGTCCCCTTCTTTGGGCCGTCCGACGTGAACGAGTACATGCGCCAGAACTGAGTGAAGGAGCAGCGGGAGACGTGCTCGAGATCGACCGCGTAAGGGTCGAGGGTGCCGCCGAAGCCTTGCTCCAAGAGGGTGGTCTGGTTTTCCTCTGGAGCTAGCTTGCTGCCCGAGCAGGACTCGACGCGGACAAAGTAGCGGTCCAGGCAGTTGGGCTGGAAGGCAGGCTCATCGTTTGCCGTGTCGAGGGAGATGTCAGGTCGAAGCAGCTTGCGCTTGCCGGCCAAGTAGACAGTCTCAAACTTGTGCGAGGAGAGCACCGTCTTGCAGCCCATTGTCACGTGCGCCACCTCCTGCGCCGACCAGTTGCGCCCACCCACCACCTGGGAAAGGACGGCAGCGTAGACACGCTTGGCGCTGTCGGTAGAGGGAAGCATCTCCTCGGTCCGCTTCAGCACCGAGGAGAGCACTGCATCGAACGCGCCGCTACCCTTCTCGGCTTTGGCAGCGTACTTGGTCACGTACTCAAGGGCTGCGTAGTGATCGATCAGCGGCTGGAAGTCGCAGTTGGCACGCTGGGCGAGGCCCTGCCAATGGTTGACGGGGTTTCGCAG